>OVBE01000357.1:0-53353 GCA_900406425.1 Iberis pinnata
TTTCATGTTAATCAAACTAAATTTTGTATATGATTTATAAATATAACATAATCAAATCAAATAATTTTAAATAACCCAAAAAACAAAGGGGAAAACTACTATTTAGACAATAGAAAATGTAGTTTTCAAATTTCAGAAAAATATAGTGTCGTTTTCAAATTTGAGAAAAATATAGTATAGATTTCAAATTACATTCACAATTAAGTGTAGTTTAGCAAAATTATCCTAAATAATAATCACTAAGTCACTTATTCATTGTTACTAAATTTGAAGTTTAACATATTTGGTAACATAAAAACATACTCCCTCTGTTTGTTTAAAGATTTTCATTTTAGACTTTTTACTCAAATTAAGAAATTTACGTTTTCCAATAAAAATAACATTGAATATTCTAAGTCAATCAATAGCAAAAAATACTACAATTATGCTATTGGTAAGAAAATTCAAACTTATTAAATTTCTGCACTAAAAACCTAAAACTATATTTTTTTATAACAAAAAATGATAGCTAAAAAGACAGTCTTTTAAAAACGGATAGAGTAACAAATTACTAAATATAAGTCATGGTTAACTGTTAATTGTTTTAAGATCGAAAAATTACTAGTCCATTCAATAATATACATTATGATATTATACTGAATTTAAACGTATACGGTAGCAAAAAAAAATATCAGTATCATAAATCACTAATTAAACTTTAAATTATAGTTAACGATTAAATATTTTAATATCTAAAAACTATTAGCTTCATTGTAACTATTGGTGGAGGTGAAAAGAGAATAGTGGAGAAGTTGACCCAAAAGAAAGAAGAAGAGAATAGTAGAACCATTTGACACATACAAATTTATTATGTTAATCATTTTTAGTATAACTTTTATTAATTAAGGTAAGAATATTTGACCAAATTAGGTTTTGACCCATTAAATTTGTGTTAAGACTTCCAAATGAATCCACTAAAATTTTAAAAATCTATTATTATTTAATTTTTATTATAATCCCAATTAAAATAAATTTTAGATAGCCACTTAATGTAACTCAACATCAAGAAAAAGTAATAAATTGTTTAAAAACCAAATCTATACTAGTGTATATCTATACCACTTATGATTATGAGATTTTCTTTTGAAATTATGTGAGATTTTGGTTACCAATATTGTAGCTTTTACTTTTATATATATATATGATTCTGGTATCCGGAGTTTCGAAAGACTCTAACTAGACTTAAACTATCTGCAGTCGTCAAGGGTATCTAGGAGGACCGCCAAAATTCACATCATGTTAATTGACGGTGGCCAGGATTCGAATTCAAGTAGCATAATTCACAGTTGTAAACCCTTTATCACTAGAGCTTGAAGCTCCGGTTTAATTTATATTATATAATAAACAAATATACATTATAGTTTATGTTTATAAATGTTACCTGTTGCCATATATTCAGGAGCAGCATAACCATGTGTGCCTATTATACGAGTCGTTACATGTGACTTCTCTTTCGATGGTCCAAGCTTTGCTAATCCAAAATCTGAAAGCTTTGCATCATATTGCTGCAAAGATTAATATATCAAACCAAGTTTCATTACAACAAAACTATGTGTATATGCTTTTTTAATGGGATCGGATTTTGGGGCTATATATAAGAGGTTTTAGTTTATTGTAAAATTAACATTTTTTATCAATAAAGAAACCCTAAAGTGCAGAATATTTGCCTTAAACGTTTTCTCTCTTTCTTAAATCGTAGACGATTTCACAACAGTTCTAACTAACGCCACTATCATAAGTCATACTACCTTTTTCATTTTAATAAAAGTTTTAGATATTCATTTTTTGTTTCATATATAAAGTGATGTTTTCACATTTCTATGCAAAAAATTTAAATTAAAAACGATTAATATTCTGCATAATGATTTTTGATTGGTTAAATTAATTGTACTTAATTATGTTTTATAGAAAATAGATAAAGTAAATGATGTTTTTCTATTTTATTAATCACCATGCAAAAATCTTAAACATCATATAAAATGAAACATAGGGAGTAACATATAATGGGGTTTAAACTGGTCTAAGGTTTTCAGATTTTCATAATATCCTACAAAAAAATAAATGTTTGTAAATTTTGTTGTGAATGTCTTGCGAAATAAAAACAATTATGATAAACATGAAAAAGAAATATCATTCACAAAAACAATATATGCTCTAAGGTTTATTACTAATTATTTTTATGTATAATTTCGTATAAATCTTTAACTCACACAAGAAAACTCTTTTTAAAAAGTTATTTTTCATAGATAAGCCGCGCTCCAAACCCCTAAAACTTAATCCTAACGCAAGTAAAACTTACTTCATATACAAATTCTATTCGAATCTTTTTAACATTTTATGTTACAATATACAAAAAATATTCTTCCTATAAAAATACTTTTAATATCGGGATGCCCTAATAAATGATTTGCTTATACCCAGGACCGGCCTGATGGAATATAAATAGACTTACCGAGTCAAGAAGTATATTAGAGGTTTTAAAATCTCTATAAATGACTTCTCTTTGTGAGCCATGTAGAAATGCAAGGCCACGAGCCGCACCTATCGCAATCTTGATCCTTAAGTCCCATGGAAAAGGCTCACTCCCTAAATCAAATATAATGAAAAGTAAAATAAAGTTTTTTCACATAATTTTTTGATATAACTAGGGCTGGGAATAAAAACGAACCGAATTTTCCGAATTGAACCGAACCAAATTACTTTTCAGTAACCGAACGGCACAAAAAAATTTCAGTTTCAATAACCAAACCAAACCGATAAACATAAAATAACCGAATAAACAAAAAAACGAACCGAATAAACCGAAAAAACTGAAAAAACCCGAAAAACCCGAAAAATCCCAAAAAATAACCAAAACTTAACCGAAAATTAACCAAATAAACCGAATTTCAAAACCAAAAATTGAACCGAATAAACCGATATCTGAACCGAACTGAACCGAAATTTTATTCGGTTCAGTTCGGCATAAAATCCAAAAACCAAAAAAACCGAAAATCAAAAAAACCGATCCTAATCGAACCGACTAAACCGAATTCCCAGCCCTAGGTATACTATGAACAATGATTTGTTGATATTAAAGATTTTAAATTACGTCTAAAAAGATGATTCTCAAAACTTCCTTTGGGCATGAACTCATACACTAACAAAAGCTCTTTGTCTTCACGACAGTATCCTAATAACTTCACTAGATTTGGGTGTGAAAGTGTCCCCAAGAAGTGAACTTCTGACTGTCCAAAAATCAAAAATCAAAACCCACAAATTATAATTTTATATTTATATAAATAAAAATGAAATATCTCATTCTCATTTATATTAATAAATATAATGTGGCTGCTGTGATATGGAATCAATGCTTCTATGCCGTATGAGTTAAAATATAAAATTTAATAATGTTGACTTTGTTTCATAAAAAAAAAATGTTGACTTTACTAATATTAAATTTATAATGTTACTTTGATTAGTTAATTAATAACATTTTACAACGTGTCACCAACTCAAGTCTTGTCATAATGGAAAATTCTTAAGTACACCTAACTTGTGGAGACAGACAAAATAAAGTAATAGATTTCAACTAAATTATAATTATAAAAATACCACTCATCACAATTATTTATTAAAAAACAAAATTTTTTCCAAAATATAAACATTATAAAAATAGACCTTTAAAATTCAATTTTATTTTTATAATATTTAGAAATATATATATATATATATGTATATATATATATATATATATATATAATGATACTTTTAAAAAATGTGTATTATATTTATTCTCTAGACTTGTTTCAATAAAATTAAACAATAAGCTTTATATATATATATAAAGACAATAGGTTAATTATCTAAAGTTCCATTCCTAAATATAAAACTATTAAATTATCATAGTACAAAACATCATAATCACTATTACTTTATCATTAAGAAAATAATTATACTAATACTTCATTAACGATTTTGCTAGATTGTTGCAAAAAAGTCAAAGTCATTTCTTGATTGGAATAGTAAAGTCTTAATCTTGATCCAAAATAAACGTAATAATTGGGTTAGAACCAAAAAAAAAAATCAAATTTTGCAAAAAAAAATAAAAAATCAAAACTAGAGATTTAAGATCTTACACGCCATTCTGCATAGCCTTGAACACTTTCAGAATTCAATCTTTTAACAGCGACGATTAAACCGGAACCGGCTTTAGAAGGAGCAAGAGTCTTTGAATCAACCCAACCTCTATAAACTTTACCAAAACCTCCTTGACCCAACATTGAATCCGGTTTAAAATCTTTAGTCGCGGTTTTTAGATCCAGAAAGCTATAGACTTTGAGATTCGGTGTTTCTAATATCAGCCCGGAATCGCTTATAATACTTTCGCTCGCCGCTTCAGAGAATTGGCTACGTTTTCCTGCAGTGCTGTTTGTTGTTGCGGCCGTTGTGGTGGTGGATGAATACTCTGTTCTATTACTATGGTTGTTCAAAGTTGCTGGTTATTACAAAAATCAAAAAGAACACAAAATGAGATTTTTTTTGTATAAAAAATGTATTTTTGAGGATTCTTGTAAGAACCCAAATAGAAAAATAAGAACTTTTAGAAGAATATATAAACAAAATTGGGGAAAGAAGAGAATTTTGTAGTAATTGGACCTGATTTTGAAGAAGAGGAAGAGAATTGAAATGAAAAACAAAGACCCATTTCATTAGCTTTCTTCTTCTTCAAAGTCTTGTTACTAAATTTAGACAAGAACTAGTTTATGATCACTTAAAGCTTTTAATGTTTAGAAGATTTTGGAATAATTGGAAGATAAGGTCAGATGATAATAAAAGAAAGTGAAAGGAAGTTAGAGGGTATTTAACTTATAGAGGAAAATAATATTTTATTTTTTTGTCGGCGAGGTAGAACAAAGACTTTGTTTTTCTTGAGGAAGGGATCTTGATAAACAATTTCTTTTGACCCAAAAATTATTATTTATATGGTTTAATATAGTAATATATCATTGGATTGAAATATCACTAAAAAATGTTCAAATTCTAAAAATATCATATATTCTTAAAAGTTCAAAAAATATCATTAAATTATATTTTTTTAAATTACAAAAAAAAATTAAAGGTTTAAAATTTAAAGTTTTGAGTTTGGGTTCACTAACTAGAGTTTAGGGTTTAGTTTTGAAAGACGTGAGTTTAGTTTTGGAAAGTTTAGGGTTTAAATTTAAAATTTTAAAGCTATTTTAAATTTCTAGTATTTTGGAACAAAAATTTTTTTATGGTATTTTTGAAAAAATTATGGTATTTTTAAAAAATATTTTGATATTTTAAAAGTTTTTGAGAGTGTGTAGTATTTTTTGAATTTATTTAATATTTGTGTTATTTTTGAGGATGCCCTTTAAATTATTTTATGCATTTCTTTGAATTGCCACAAATTAAACTGAGTTCAAACATACACAAAAATGATAATAAAAATGTGAGAGAAGCAATTCGATTAATGGTTATAATTGTTTTTATTTTTTATCATTTCATTTCTCAAGGTTAAATTCTAAATCTACTTTTTTATAGAAAAATTATTATTTGAGCACGATTGATAAAAACAAAACAAATTTTTATTTTACTTTTATTTTTGGCTAAAAAAGGACCAATTTTTTATTACTAACCCTATTAAAATGATATTTTACACTTATATAATAAATTGTAAAATTTGAGTTATAAAATTCCAAAAAAAAAAAAAACTCACATTAAATCATAATCACTAGATCATTTGTTATTTATCTTATTTCTATATTATAAAGTCAAGTTTTCGCTTGTACATCTATAATATTATTATGATTTGACATAAAAAAAAGTATTCTATATATATTTTCAGCAATGAATTAAAAGTCTTTTGCTTGTCCAACAAAATGCTTAAAAGTCAGTCTGTGAGTCACGCCTTGAACTTCTATACTTTCACACTAGGAACTCTCCTTTATTTTCTATACGCTTGAGAAAACATTCGAATTCTCCTATAAAGTTGATTCAAAATTAAGAAACATCACATTTTTCCAATGTTTTTTTTGTTAAAACACTTTTTTCCAATGTCAAAAACGAAAATATATATGAATCAATCTAGCAACGTGGCCGATACTGAGAGGTGTTAATACGGGTTAAAATCTGCGGGTTTGGCCCAACCTGGACCGTCATGGGGCGGGTTTGGATAAAAGATTTTTACGTCCATATAAAAGCGGGTCTCGCAGGTTGATCCATCACAGATCGCGGGTTTAACGGGTTTTCATCTGCGGGTTGGCGGGTCGGTCCGCGGACTACTAATATAAATAAAAAGTAATTAAATAATAAATAATTTAATGTCTTTAATAAATGATATTTTATAAAATATGTAATATGTAATATAACATAAAAGTTTAGTGTATAAAATTAAAAAAACTTATAAAATATATATTTATATTATTTTTCACTAAATTAAGTTATAAAATTTAAAATTTATATATTTTATTTTAAATTTTATATAATCTAAGTATAAATAAAGGGTCCGCGGGTCGACCCGCTAAACTGTAAAATCCGCGGGTGCGGGCTTGGACATACTATTAATTGTCCATGGGTTTTGCCGGTCAACCCGCCATGGGTCAAAAATATTTGAACCCGTTGCGGGGCGGGTCCAATGGGCGATACTAGACCAAGCATAGTGAGATATTAGCTTCAGACCACCAATTTTTTATTTTATTTTAATTTACATAGCTTTTCATATTTTATAGACTTCCAATTTTTTTATAAAAAATAATATTAATCCAAATAACAAATACATAAAATATTAAATTTTTTTCCTTTCTCTCCTACTTTTTCTCTCGCTTCTCTGCGAAACCACTCTTACCGGTGTTTCACCAGAAAAGTCTAAGGAGGAGTTACAGGAGCTCCCACTCGTCACTCCGACCACAAGCTCATGTGCGGCATCTGAGATCATTGCCGAAAGACCAGCGGTGATGATCTTCGGTTCCCTCCTTCTTTTAAATCCGGCTCAAATCTCTTATTTCTCATCAGCAAATCACTGTAGTTCGGAGTTGGTGAAGCTTAGAGTCGAAGCTTAGGGTTCTTATCCTCTGGCTCTCTTTGCCTAGGGTTTCCGGGTATCTTCACCGGAAATTTCGGCCAGCTCTGCCTTTTCCATCAGTCTAGTTTTCAGTTTATCTGAGCCTTCGTCTAGCGTCGGTCTTTCATTATCTTATCGCAGTTTTTGCTCTGGGTCTCAATTCTGTCTTCCAACGTCTCGGCTCCTGAATTTACTCAAGTCAAGTTTAGTCTCAACTTGTTTCGGTAGTTTGGTCTTCCAAAAGTCTCCTGCTCAAATTTTTCTGAAGACTATAGCATCTCTTTCATCCAAAACAAGCTACCAACCCTCATTAACGCCATAAAAAACTCTTTTAGATTATTGTTATTATTTTATTAATGCGATCCCCTTTGTCAACAAAATGAGTTTCCATGAAAATTCTTGAAAAGTTTTGAAGTTGAAACCAAATTGTAAACAATGAAAATGACTTCGAAATTATACTTCACCGCGTAAAAAGGTCATATCAAATGAAAACGAAAGTTTCAGTCCACATATTAAAATGCAATGAATTAAATAAAACTATATAGTATTTTTATTCCTACATACTTTGTTGTAGTTTAGTGTTTTTAAATTTGAACCTCTTTATACGTTGATTAAAAATTGTTGTGTGAACATAGTTGGTTTTAGATTTTTTCAAAGCACGAGCTAACAAAAAGGGACCACTTAAGTCAAGAATAAGCTTAACTAATTGCATTAAATAAAACGTTTACAAACACAACACTATTGGATGTTATGAGCCTTAAGAGTTGTGACTATGGTTTTGTTTTGGATTCATTAAGAAATCAAGATTTGGTCAATTGGGTTTGGTTTCTCACCATGTTTTTAAAGAAAATTTACCATTCAATAAAAAAAAATTATTATTTTACCTTTCAACCTAGTTTTGCATTATACCAAATGTTGACTCGAGGGTCCTAGATTTATGATTTGAGTTCGTTTTTGAAAGAGTTTGTTGAAAGATCGTAGAACTATGAACGTCAAGAGGGTTATGAGGGTTCTGAAACCCTGAGTGTTGAGAAGAGGGTTTTGAGGATCAGGACCGGTGCTGAGATTATAAAGGCCGCAATCTAAAACAGAAGTCATGGGCTTGTTCTTAAACTAAAAATTTAAAAATGGGTCAGTTCTTAAAGTAAAAGTTTAAAAATATAAAATGGACCGCAAACTCGTGCTTGCTCTGCTTGGCCTCAGGACCGGTCCTGCTAAGGGTCATGGAACCTTGAGTGTTGAGAAGAAGTTTTTGAGGGTCCTAGGAACTCTGAGTGTTGAGTTAAGATTGTGGAAGTTCTTTATAAATTATACAAAGTGAGGTCGTCCATAGGTCGGACAAGATCAATTTTAATAATATTTTGTGTTTGTTTTCTCGAATTTCTCTCTAAAACTTCTCTCTAGAATTGCCAACCTATTTCTTAATGACCTTCGCCTCTCTTTTATAATCTTCAAGGTCATCATTGTGCTACTTGGAGTTGGTACTTAGCGCGGCATCTGCTCAACCCGGGTCTATCCATAGGTCCACTATTCTTGCTTGACAGCACTGTTCCATAAACTACTTTTCATGCTCGACGGTATCTCACTCATAGGTCTTCTGTTCACGCTCAGCGATTCAAATTTGGTTTATAAACATATTACCAAACAATTATGTGTTAATTTTGTATCTTAAAAATTATTAAATAGCTTAAAAAACTTATATTAGACCCCCAAAATTATTAAATACCTTCACTTGTCTCCTCGTAAACCGCTTCTAAGCATGTCAAAAAGCATTGAAACATGACATAGTAATAAGATTTGTTAGATTTGTAACTTCACAAACACTTCACATAAACCCTATCTAACTAATATTTGGTGCTTTGTTAGAAAAACCTAAATCTTTAAGTGGAAGAGGAAGTAGCAACAAGAGGATCTTGATTCTTCTTAGCCATAGAAGCTCTATGTCTTTTCTTGAAATTATCTTGTCTAAATCTTTTAGTTTCCATTTGTATCTCCATGAATGGTCTCTTCACTAAATTTATCTTCTCTGTCTCTAATTTATCTCTTCTCTTAGCTACTTCTATTGCTGATGCTTCATTATTTTCCTTATGCTTCTCTGCTTCTTTCTAAGCAAATACAAAAACATAGAAATGTTTTAAATGAATTGAACTATGAAGACAAAGAGAGAAAACTAGAGGTTGGCAAATAAACCGGAACCGAAAAACTGGACCGTACCGAATACTAAAAATAAGTGAAACCAAAACTAAACCGAATTTTTTTATAAAAAAACATGTCGGTTTGATTACTTAAAATCGAAATCATAAACTGCAGTTAAACCGAAACCATTTTTGGTTAACCAAAAAGACTAAAACCAAATAAATTGAATATATAGAAAATTTTGTATTTTTATAAAATGAGAGATTCTCAAAAAAAAAAAAAAAAATTAAGTATATTCCACAAAATACTACATACTTCCAAAAGTTCCAAAAATATCACATTTTTTTCAAAAATACCACAAAAATGTTTTTATTCCAAAAACAATACAAAATTTGAAATAGCTTTAAAACTTTAAATTTAAATTCTAAAACCCTAAAACCAAAGCCTACCTTCTTCTAAACTAAACCTTAAACTCTATTTAGTGAACCAAAGCTCAAAACTTTTAAATTCTAAACCTTTAAAATTTACTTTTATGTTTGTAGGAGTTTGGAATATTTGAGAGTGTATGGTATTTTTGGAACTTTTAAAAGTGTGTGGTGTTTTAATTTCGAAAAAATTACTCTTATAAACCACTATATTTTACGTATTAAACAAGTAAACGTCAAATGAATCACTATTTATTTACGTTTTAATAACTTTAAAACAGAAAAACCGGTTTAAACAATACCTGGAGATCGCAAATTAGACTGTCTAGAGATTTGATCTTCCTATGAGGCCAACGAGGGATACCAAACTCTCTACATTTCTTTTTTAATACAGTGAGACCAACATTAAGTTGTTGAGAAGCTTCCACAATAGTTTTACCAAAGTATTTTGAAAGATCTTCTAAAGAAAGTCTAGCAATATGTTCTGATGAAGTTCTCTTTGTTTTCAACATATTGGTCTTAGGATCTGTATCTGTACCATAACCACAAAATTGATAACCAAATGAGTAAAACTAGTGTAGAGTTATTAGGGCCGGTCCTGAGATTTAAAAAAATTTCAAAGGCCGCAATCTACAACAAAAAAATAGGCCAAAACTCTATCATCTTTCAAAAAATGGACCGTTTTCTTAACTAAAATATTTAAAACTAAAAAAGGATCGCAAGCGAATGCTTGGGCTCAGGACCGGCTCTGAGAGTTATAAATGATGACTTATCAAGAAGTTAAGTTTACCTGATTCTTTATCTTCAGTTTGGTTATTTTTCGATTCTTCGGTTTCGGTTTCTGAATCAGGAAGGCAGTTAAGATCTTGTTTGAGGACAAACTTTCGCGGTTTAGGCTGATCAACCTCACAATCTACGACTCTATCGAGCTTTCGCGGTTTAGATTGATCAAAGTTAGAGATCTTTGATGGTTTCTTTGATTTTAACTCGGTGATAAACTTGAGCTCATTGGCTAAATTAGGTATGTCCTCAAGCTTAGGGTTCCTGTCATTGTCAATAAGAAGACAAAAACATGTTTGGTTTCTAAAAATGTATATAAGTCAAGAACACTAAAGATGTGTTACTGTCACAAGAAAAACATAGCAAGTAAACTAAAAGATCAAGTGATTATAAACAAAAGTTTGGTCTAATTTGAAGACCTATTGGAAGTGATTAAAGTGGAAGAAAATATGTAAATGTATAAGTATGCAGATATTGTGTTTTTAACATGATGAGATTTTACAACTTACAAAAGTATGAAAGAAAACTAAAATACAACAATTTTTTTTTAACTTAACTAGAAAAAAAAAACCATGGAAATGATTCTACTTAAGTAAGACATAATATGCACAATAAAATTATGTACTAAGAGCATATCCACTCTAATTTGAGATATCAACTATTCCAAAAAATACTTCAAAATCTCAAATTTTGAAGTATTGTAATTGGGATATCTCGAATTTGAAGTATCAATTTTTCTTTGCATTTTTAGTCTCTATATTTATTTATTACTCTTAAATAATAATTTTAAGTTGTATTTTAATTATTTTAGTGCTAATATTTTATGTTTTACTTTAAATGTATATTAATTTTACATATTATGTTTATAAACATATAAAACAAAATTATAATATTTAAATAGAAGAAATAACTACTAAAATTTATTTAACAAAATAAAAAATATAAGGCAAATTTAATACAAAAGAACAATAAAACAAAAACAAAATATGCTAACTAATAGTATGATATTTGAATTTTTTTAAAGATGTTATTGCTATGTTTTCTAATAAATATGTAATGTCTTGTTAATAAATATTACATTTAATAATTAAACGATGAATATTTTATATTTATTTATAAGTTGTAGGATATTATGTAAATGGTAAATAAAGATATGGGTAATATTGCAAAATACACATTTTTGATATCTCAAATTTGAAGTATCGCTTATAGAGATGTCCTAAATGATTAAAAAAAATCGTTATAAACCACATTCTAACAATGCCTTTGTTATAAATCATTAACTCACGCCTATATATTCAAATGTTACATTTCTATTTTATGCCACATGTTTCTTCAATTCGACAAACTTAGAATCAAGAAAACTGAAAACACTATGGAAGGTGCATTGAATGTGGAATTTGAAAAGATTTATGTTAAAATGACAAATTTACTGTTATTCAAACAAAAACTTAAAAAAATCTTACGAAATTCATTGTTATTGAATTAGTGATTTTAAAAAGTCTTATGAAATCCACGATTATTACAAATATTTTAAGTAGTGGATTTCTGGTGATCTGATAGTATTTCAGTGGATTTTCTTAGTTAAAAATATAAAATCTCAAATCACATGGTTTTATGTGGGATTTTAGAGAATTTTAAAACAAATCACATAGATTTTCCTAATTCACCACAAATCACCTAAAAACTCACTAAAACTCAAATCACTTCAAATCATATAAAATGTTTGTTTGAATACACTCCCCTATATTTCTATGAAATATATTGATATATTAAAAGGTGTTATTGGTTGTGGGTTTTAATGGATTTTGAAATTCATGTGAAATTACGTGTTATTCGTTTAATGATTTGTAAATTATAAATGTAATTATGTGTCATTTGTAATTGGATTTTAAAATCCATTTTATATTTTTGTGGATTTGAAAGTGTTTTAAAATTAAAAATACAAAAAACCAAATTCAAGCTTAAATTATGGTATTTCAAAATCCATATATTTCGAAGTACTTATAAATTTACAAATCTACTAAAACATCATAACCAATAACACCGCCTAAAATTTTGCCCCCATTCTAAAATCGCACCAATTAACAATTATATATAGGCATTAGTATTACCTTGAAAGGCAAAGAAGAGAAGGAAACCGAGGAATCTCAAGATTAAACCGGAAGATGAAAATACAACACCACGTGTCAATCATCGAACCAATAACAATCTCATCAAGTCGCATTAAACCTTTGGAATAAAACAGAGGCTTCGTTTTCTTCTCCAAATAACAACTTTTGTTATTAAACAAAAACTCTCTTACAATCTCCATTGATTCATTATACACATGCAAACTCCTTATCATCTCTGCAATTTTTCCAATAGTAATGAATGAACCCTAAATTGAAAAAATGTTCTAAGTGATTTTTAAAAAACTTTTACCTTTATGAATAATGTTCTGAAAAATAGCAAGTGTTGTTAAAAACTTTGTCATTTCCTTATATTGTGAAGAAGAAAGAAGAAGACCAAGAGTCACAAAAAGTTTGAGACTTTTAAATCTACAAAAGAATCCAAAGTGTGTATTTTTTTTAATTTGGAGCATTAAGTGAAGTGAAAATGCCCTTGCTTTATAGATATATTTACAAGAATTGCCATTGTAATAAGATGTATTCGAGAGCGCACGTGTGTACGTGTGGAGGGTATTTTTGTAAAATACTTGTGTGAAGTGGGTCACACTGAGCTCATTTAAGCCAAACACTCGTACGCGACACGCATGTCTGAAAAGTGGCAACCGATAATTTTTTATTATTTTATTTAAATAAAATCATATATAGGTAGGTACTTTATATATTTAATTTATATATTTAAAATATCATAGTTATTATTTTGATAATATTATTAAAATATATTGGATCCACTAATTAGAATTTTTTTTTTTATGATACTGGTATCCGGAGTTCCGAAGGACTCTAACTAGACTCAAAACGTCCGCAGTCGCTAAGGATATCCAGAATGGCTGCCGAAATTCACCACATGTTAATTGACGGTGGCCAGAATTCGAATCCAAGTGACAGAACTCATAGCTGTGAGCATTTTACCACCAGAGTTAGAAGCTCCGATTCATTGATTTAGAATTTAGTTTAGAAGAATTAATGTTTACTTTTGAAGATTTTGATTTCAAATTAAGAATTATAAAATTAACTCATGTATGGTAAATGACCCCTTTTAAAAATAACATATAAACTTCTAAGTATAGTTAAACTAATCCCAAAATAGAAATTAGTAATACTAATAGTTTAGCTAAACTAACTGCCCATTATCTATGGGTTGATATGTGTCCCAATAGGTAAAAGATATCATTCGAAATACCTTCTTTTTATCTCGTACTATTCTTTCGGTATAGTTTATGATGCGTATTTCATGAGATTTTATTTCTCTAATCTAAAATAACTAAATTGTAACCGGAACATCTATCTCTGGTGGTAATTGATCTTCAACTGAAGTGTTCGCCATCACAAGTTCGAATGCCGACCACTGCGGTATTTACATACGGGTTGCAACGTTCCAAGAATCGATACGTGGAGAACCATTTGGCCGCCTACGTGGCTAGTCTGAACGAATCAATAGTCTAACACGTGAAACTTTGTTTTGTTCGATGGCCTGGCCGATAGTTTCACATATGGATCTTTGTTCTATCGGAGAACGTTGAAAAACCTGGTTTATATAAAATGGAAATAATAACTACATTTTCGTCGAAAATTACAATAAAACTAAAAAGAAATAATACAATTAGACATAATTAAAAAAAAAAACGTAAAAGTAAGGAAAATGGAATTGGAAAGTATTAATTGATCATTGAATGAAAATTAGGCCATACAAATCTTCTTGGGTTTTCCTTAACCATTTTTAAATTCATTGGCTCATTTAATTATTTTGTTTACAGTCCATGTATTTTTATTGGAAAGAGAGATAGTGTTAATATGTTGCATATTTTTATGAGGATTTTTTTGAAATATTATAAAAAAAATTAAATTCCAAAAATAACACATACTTTCAAATGTTCCAAAAATATCACAAATATAATAAATGAATTTTAAGTGATTAAAATTTTAAAATTTAGGTTCACTAAATAGAGTTTAGAGTTTAGTTTTGAAGGGTACTAAGTTTGATTTTGGGGTTTTAGGGTTTAAATATGAAGTTTTAAATTTATTTCAAAATTTGTAATATTTTTGGAACAAAAATATTTTTGTATTATTTTTAAAATAAAATGTGGTATATTTGAAATTTTTTGAAAATATTTGATATTTTTGGAATAAATCTAGTTTTTGACGCTAGTTTTAAATGCTCATATTTTAAAATTTACTTAGTTTTTTTTGGTATTTTTTAGAATTTCTAATCCATATATAAACCTTAATGAACGTAGAAAAAAAAAAAAAAACGATAAACAAAAGGCGCCAAAAGAAAAATGATAAAAAATAGGCGCCAAAAAAAGATTTGGCGCGGATTAAGTAATAACCGAATATTGCACAGCGCAAGATAATCAAATTTTGCTAACCTAAACTGCTGAATATACGGACGGTCAAGATTCAAAGGATCTAAAATCTTAATTATCCACTTGGCATATTCGTTTCTAATTATTTATTTTCAAAAAATCTCAATTAAAAAAAAACTCATACCTCAATCGTCTCTCGTCAAAACAGAACCCTAACGGATCATTCACAGGTAAAAAATTCTTCACTGAGTCAAATACGAGTCATTCTTCTCCATTGATTCTCACTTCTCTCTACCTCAGATCTCGAGATGAAAGGTGATCAAACGAAAGCTGTAGCGAAAGGTTCTGATGATAGGTACAGTATTCGCTTCACGAATTCTAGATTTTATTTGTAATTCTCTTTCTCTATCTGATTTTCGCGTTTTTGTTTATTTGTTTGGTTTGATTCTTAGATTGAAACCTAAAGGTAAAGCTGGAAAGAAAACAAAGGATCCAAATAAGCCTAAGAGGCCTCCAAGTGCTTTCTTCATCTTCCTGTAAAAATCACAAATCTCGTTTTAGTTTACTGTTTACGATTCGTAGTTTGTCACTGATTTGCTTAATTTCGGTGATTGAAGAGACGATTTCAGACGCGAGTTTAATCAAGCTAACCCTACCAACAAATCCGTAGCTGCTGTATGTACTCATACAATCTCTGTAAAGCCTTAACTCACATGGATCTTAGTTTGTTGATTTAGAATTTGATTGTGTTATTAGGTTTGTAAAGCTGCTGGAGCTAAATGGAAATTGATGACTGATGAAGTGAGTGCTTAGCTTTTTGAAAATCTGTGTTCATCGTTCTTCATTCTTTGATCTGTTCACAATTCGGCTTATTTGTTTGGAAACAGGATAAAGCTGTGTATGTAGCTAAATCAGATAGCAAGAAGAGTGAATATGTAAAGACTATGAAACAATACAACATGAAATTGGTATAAATCTTTGTCATTGCTGACTTTGTTGACCTTTCTTTTGTCTTCTCTCTACAATTTGCTAAACAATGTTTGTAAATTTCAGGCTAATGGAACAAACACAAATAGTGATAATAACTCTGACAAGCCTAAGTCTAAAGTCAATGATGAGGAAGATGGTGGAAGTGAAATTGTATGGCTTAATATCTAGAAAAAATTTGCTTCTTGTTGTTGTTAGTGTAATACTTATTTGAGCTGTTTTGGTTTTGCTTTTTCAGGAGGAAGACGATGATTAGAGTCTTTTTATTCTTTCTTTCTTATGTGTTATGTGCTAAGCTAGTTTTATAGGGAAGAATAGTTATATTTTCCTCTTTATGGTAACTGGGATTATTCATATGTTACTTGATTTTCTAATGATCAGTTTGACTCATTCATGTGTTCTTTTACTCTCGTGATTGATGAAAAGTGTCATGCGTTTGTCTAAATCACAAATCTGTGAAGTTAAAAGAAACAACTCTCAACTTTGAAGAAGCTATTTACAGCAATGTTCAGCAATAACCGTCACATAAAATGAATGGTAAATTTCAAACTCAAAGCTCTTTAATATGTAGTTTAAATAAAAGTTAATCGAGCAAAAGAATAGTGCTACGATTTTGAATTTTGACTATTGGACTCAACAGCATTCAACAGTTCCTTTGCAGTAGAGGAAAAAGACTTTGCAGTATCTTCCATTTCTGTCGTTTTCAAGCTAATTCCCTGCAGATACAAGCATATTATAAGTCTGCAAATCAGTTATATGGAATATGAAAACGTTGAGTCAGGTAAAAAAACCTGTAACTTCATCAAGTTTTCTTGAAGTTTGTTTTGAGCCATTTTCGCAGCTCCCATTTCCTACAAAAACATAGATGAAACCTACGAGCCGAACTAACAAACTTGTACAAGGCTTTTCGAAGCTTTTACCTCGGATGGAGCAAACCCGTATTTCTTCTTGATCTGATCAACTGTGTTGCTGCCACTGTTGTCTTGATGTTTCTCCTCATTGGTTACAACACTCTTCTCATTCTTAGTTTTCATCTGCTTCAATTTTCCTTTGAATGAGCTAAACTTATTCGCTAGCTTCTGCTTACTAAGTCCTGACAATATTCCTTGTTCTTTAGGTTGCTCTTGTTGTTTTTGTTCATGATGGTGATGATCCTCAATGTCAATGTCATCTTCAAATATCAAAAGAATTGGATCAATAACCATTTCCCCAAACTCGAATCACAAAACGGAACATCATAAGTGGATCATACCTATGTCCAATTCTTCTTCATCATCAACTACAGTAACTGTATTGCTCTCTTTACTAATCTCAACATTGTTGTTCCACGGGAAATTAGCCGTGGAAAAGATTTTCGACAGCTCCTCGATAGTTTCCTTTGTGCTTTCAGTTTCTGTATCAGTTGTTCGCTTTGATTTACTCTTGAAGACAGAACCAAACATACCCTGCAACAAACAAGAAAGAAGGATCAGTACTACTCATACTTGTGTCTGTGTTTAACAGAAAGATATAGAGCTAGTGTTATCAGTTATCACCTTCTTTTCCTTTGGAGATGATGCAACAACTCCTGATGTTACAATCCCTTCGTGAGAAACCGCAATATCTTTCTTGTAAACTCGGCTCAACGACTCCACAAGCCTAGAAAATAAAGTTCTTACTTTTCAGTTCATCTGTATGCTATGGGATCTAACCAAGGCATCAACTATTACCTAAATGTGTCCTTTTGAGGTAAAACTGAAGTGACAATAAGTTCATCATCTCCATTCACCTGCAAAGAGAAGATTATGATCATCAATAAACTCCAGCTCAAGTCCACTACTAAGACTAACTTGCACACTCTTAAAAGGTACCATGACTAGATCTCCATCCCAAGAAGCTGATATGGTAGTCTCTGGTAAAGAGTTTGGTTTTGGTGAAGAATATGTGAAGCCTCTAATGGAAGTTTGTTTTAGCAGGGAGAGTTCTGGAACAGACCTGAAACAAGTGAAAATCTTTAAGACTCTTGAGCGGTAACTTTTGCTAAAGATTATGATAAAATTAATGATGAGAAGGAAGAGTTGTTTTCACCTTATCTCAACAGTTCCATCTGAGAAAACAAGTGTGAGACCAACACCAGATGTTCCAAAGAAAGTAGAAGCTGAGCAAATGGATGAAGAAGTAAACTTTTTCTTGTAAAGGACTTTCTTCACTCCCTGAGAGAGAAACCGATAGAAGTTAAATATATATCGAAAGCATATGATACGAAGAGATCAAGATGGAAAGATAATATACCTGGACAACTTGAGCCAAGGAGTAGACATATATAGCTTTCTCAGAACAAATTAAAACCGAAGGCTGCCTTGTCGAAACATCTTCAACTATGCTCTCTCCACTCAAATCCAATCCACTTCTTACAGGTACTTGTTTTCCATCTGCAAACAAAGATGAAAAGATAATTGAAAACCTTGATTTAGTTATTATTAACTTTTAAGATAAGAGGTTATTGACATACCTAGGATCTGCATAAAAAGAGCCTTAAATGGTTTCTTAGGCTTAATCATGTTAGTTCCAATCATATTTCCAGTGTCACTGTCCAAAGCTAAAACCGATGAGTCTCTCATTGCAACCACTAAGACGTTCTTCTCAAAGCCTTGCACACTGCAACTCTCAAATTGCAAGGAGATGATTCCTGGAGAGATATCACTTGCAATATGTTTTGTATATAAAACAGTTGCTTCCTCAATGTCAACCAGAGAAACCTGTAAGATAACCATCACTTCAATGGGAGACTCCTACAAGGAAGTGGAAGAAGAAGTACTAGCTTACATGTCCTTGATCAGATCCAATAGCCAGATGCTTTGAGGTTTGGCTTTTCTGAATAGAGGTTATGGAACCGGTAAGCTTAATGTGCTTAACACTTTGAACAATATTGCTATTCCCTTTCTTTGAGATTCCTGCAAACCAAAGAATATCAACTTAAGAGGAGGACATAAGATTGGAAAGCTAGCTTTTATCTTTTGTTCTAACATACCTTGGAAAGGGCTAAAACTGTTTTCTGTTATGTATGGCTCAGGTTTGAATCGATAAAGACGAACCTGCACAAGATTATAATCAATCACAAGGCTCTATTGGATTCAAGGAAAATGCAGAAGATGCTTGTTAGTTCTTACCATTCCGTTTTGATCTCCAGAAACAAGAAGTCTTGAGTTGCTATCATAATGCAAAGCTGTTACTGCCGCATTTCCACGTGAAGATGTTTCTTGATCAGTCTGCTAAGAAAGCAACACACAACAAAAGGTACAATCTTTCTTAAACGATTTGTGCTCGCGAACAAAAGCACAAGAGTTCTAGGATCTTGTACCTGCTCTTTCAAGAACAAGAGAGGAATGAGAAAAGGACAAGTCATGTCCCATACACCAATAGTTCCATCACTATGTCCTGTGATGTAAACATTCTTAACCTTTGTGAAACCATGAAAATGCGCAGAACGTGAACCTTCTTTTAAAATCGTCTGAAAAGGAAGAAACGATGCAGAATCTTTCGCAAGCTGAGCATAATCCTGCAGCAACACAAACACAAGTAATGTTCATCATCTTAACTCTAAACTTAGTGTAACAATCTCACAATTTTCAGATTTACCTCATCTGAGAGATTCAGTAAATGTGTAGGATTAGTGAGAAACTTTCCAACAGTGATACTACTAGGATCTGCAAACGGAAGCTTAACTAAAGTTTCCTTTGGTAGAGAAGGAGGTGATTTAGATTGAGATTGAATCAAATACTTCTCAATCATATAATCATCATAAGCATACACACGACCAGATTTTCCAAGAACAAAGAGGTAATCTTGCTTATTATTCTTGCTCTGTTCATTAACATCAGCTATAATAATCTCCATATCAACACAAGGCTCAGATACATGAAGCCCCAACTTAATCATCCGAGTTTCGGTTTGCTCATTAAGTAATACAACTTGCAACATATTTGAAGATGATCCAATGACATAAACTCTGCTTGCTTTTCCTTCTTTATAGACCCATTTGAGAGAAGTTATCGGTGTCTTCTCGGATTTAAACCCAAGATTAAGCTTACAAATCATAGAAGAACTCTCTTTTGAAGAAATGCTCCATATGAGGATATCTCCATTACTATATCCAACTAAAACTCTGCTTCCTGAAGGACAAATCCAACAAGCACAAGTCGCTTTCTTTGCGTCTTGCTTGATCATCCCGTGACTTCCTGTTTTAAGAACTGGTTTGCTTTCTTTGATATCCCATAAAGCTATGAATCCACTACTAAACACCAGTAGAATCCTTCGAAAATATCGAAATCAAAAAGTGTCAATCTCTTTGTTTTTTTTTCCTAGCGTTTGTGATTTGATTTGTTACCTTTTGGTTTCAGCTGTTGGTTGTGGTAAGATACTCATAACTGAAGTATCATCAGAAGTTTCAACAGGAGAGCCTATACAAGAACAAAATGTTTCAGGCGATTCGATTCGATCGGTAAATTGAAGAAGCTAATTACCATTTGATGCTAGATAAGGTATTGTGTAATCCATTTTTATAACTTGATTTGAATCTTGTTCGATCTTAAACACAGAAACATTACCAGAAGCATCTCCAACATAACTGCCAAATTCAAAGGTTGTTTTCTTATCAGAAACTCAAAAGGTTTATATTAAAAAGAAAGATTTGAGATTGTAGCATACAAGTAATGGCTATGTTGCATCACTCGAAGAGAAGTGATTTCTTCATTAAAAACATGAACATGAGCCATAAGCTTCTTCTCTAAGTCCCAAACCTGTGTGAATAACTTCTTTAAGACCAAATCTCAAAAGCTACTACTACTAGGCAAAATATCCGATATCCAAAAAACTGAACCGAACCGAACCGAATTATGAAATTATCCGAATGGATATCTAAATCTATTATCCAAATAACCGTAACTAAACCCAAACCGAACTACCCGAACTTCACGAAAAATAAACTATTTTTTTAATTCAATATACAAATAATTTAGTTACTTATAATTATATTACACAATTTTAATTAGAAATAAATTTTGTTTTATTTTTATTAAGGATTAATGGTCAAATATCAAATAAGAATCTAGATACGCGAATGGATATTCAAACAAAATGAAATAATTATCCGAATGGATATTAAAATCTATTAACCAAATAACCCGAACCAAACCGAAAATTTAGGGACCGAACCCAAACCGAATTTTAAAAATACCCGAATGAATCTTAAATTTCTATATCCGAACTATCCAAAACCCAAAAGAACTGAACCGAATACCCGAACGCCCACCCTTAACTACAACTACTTAAGTTGAAGTAAGATTTGTCTTACTTCAATCTGGTTTTTGGCATTCACATTGAGAAGGATTCCTTGATTCTGAAAGAACTGTATGATTCAAAAGATGTTGTCAATTGTATAACATAATTGTAATCAAGAAACTAGAGAAGAAAGAGACAAACACCTCAAGAAGCTTGCTTGTTGATACTTGTGAAACTAGTAAACATTGAGTTTGATCTTTCCCAAACAATTTGATTCTACCATCACTGAAAATCAAGAATCAAAAACAATCAAGAACAGCTTGAATCGTTGTTTCTTTTGTTTTTGTAATCTTACTTGGTGGAAATTGCAAGGATCTTTTGAATTGGATCATAAGCAAATAAGTGAGAATTTGTTGGGATTCCATAATGTAGAACGACACGTGGCTCAACGTCATTAGCTTTTAGTCCTTCTGATGATGAACTTCCTACAGGCTGCAACAATGGAGGAAAATGGTATAAAGACTTTGCATTAGGGCTCGGAATAAAAACTGAACCGAAATTTTCGAACCGAATCGAACTATATTTCGTAAACTGATTGGCACAAAAAAATCAATTTCAGTAACTGAACCAATAACCGAAAAACAAAAAAAAAACTAGAAAAGCCGAACCAAAATAACTGAAAATAACGGAAAACCCGAAAAAAAAACCGAAAAAACCGAAAAAATAAGCAAAACTTAACAGAAAATTAACCAAATAAACCAAACTTCAAAAACAAAAACCGAACCGAACTGAACCGAAATTTTATTTGGTTCAGTTCGGAACACAAATCCAAAAACCGAAATAACCAAAAACCGAAATTTCCGACCCGTTCCAAACCGAACCGACCCGATTCCCAACCCTACTTTGCATATTGATCATGATGTAAATAAACCGGTTGGTTTAATTAGACGATATTAAACCGGTTGGTTTAATTAGACGATAATATTAAACCGGTCGGTTTGCGTCTTAATTAAATGGAGTAAGTAACAAAAGTCAAATGATCATTAGTGAGATATATCTTTGACTAAACATATTGGATAAAGTAATTAAT
Organism: Iberis pinnata; assembly: GCA_900406425.1. Lineage (NCBI taxonomy): Eukaryota > Viridiplantae > Streptophyta > Magnoliopsida > Brassicales > Brassicaceae > Iberis > Iberis pinnata. The sequence continues at coordinate 22,254 of OVBE01000357.1, forward strand.
GAAATACACGAAATAAATATTTGTATAATTTCACAAAATTAAACATCTGGGCTAGTCACGGACCGACACAGTCAAAATTAAAATTCACAAGTAATAAGAGATCTGTGTAAATATTATTATTATTATTCTGATGAATGGATCTAACATCGATTTCAGTAACATTTCATAAAAACTTCGAAATGTGAATTGATTTTTTTAATTTATTAATCCAAATCACACAGAGAAGTTGTTTTTCTTCTCTGAATCTCAAATCAAAAGTTTTTAAAAACGAATTAAGAGAAAATATGAATCGTTTTATTAGATTTATACCTTCCAAGTAGCTTTCTCGACGAATTTCTTCACAAACATCTTTATATAAACGCGAACTGAATCTTATTTTGAAGAGTTTTTGAAGATCACAAATCTTTGATTCAATTTCTTGAAGAGAGAAAGAGAGAGAGAGGAAGAAGAAAGAGAAGCAAGAAGTGAGTGTTTAGAAGTAACGGTTCCTTGACGGTTTTTTTATATATTTGATGACTTAAACAAGAAAAGAATCAAGCTTATTACATTTTAAGTCAAAATTCCTAAATTTTAGGAATGTGAATGAATTATTGGTTTTTATGTGATGATTTCATTATTAAAAAAAAACAAATTTCATTAATTAAGTTCGGAATTTTAGAAGACAATTGAAAAATTTAAAACAAATTATTCATATTACTAAACTACTCCCTCCGTTTTAAATTAGTTGTCATTTTGGAGAAAAATTTTTAGTTTCAAAATATGTGTCGTTTTAGGTTTTCAATGTTGAAATTAAATGAATTTGATTTTTTTGACCAATAGAATAATTGTAAGAGTTTTTTTCTATTGGTTGATTTAGAATATTTAATGGTATTTTTATAGAAAATAGAGATTTTTTAATCCGTGTGCAAAACTCTAAAAAGACAAGTAATTCGAAACGGAGGGAGTACAATTTTATATTCATAATTTTAACATATGAGCGTTTGAACATTTAATCTTTTCAAAAAAATAAAGCAGGACTGAAGAAAATAACGAACTATTACCCTCTATTAAAATACTGTAATGATTTAGTCTTCGTTTGGGGTCTGTCGTGTTATAAAATTTAAGAACTTACTTTAAATAGAAGAATAAATATTATTTTGAAACCGTTAAAATTATCGATCGACGATATAATTAATAATCGACAAGAAGAAGACAAAGACAAATCAGATCTCGATCGATTGTGATGTTAATTATAATGAAGAACATTAAAACTAGTCATTTGAAAAAATTTAAAACAGTTTACGAATATATTATTAATTTATGAATATGTAAATTTTGTTATTCTGATTGTAAATTTTTTATAATTTTAGTTTTAAAATGATGTAAATTGCTCTACTATTCGATTATTTACTTATGTGATTTGTAAATTTGTACTTTTTTATTAATGTAATTTTAAGTTGTATTTGGTGTTTATTGATCAAACCATTACTAGGTACCACATAAACCTTAATCCATACAATAGTGTACATGTGTGTGACAATGATTCTTATGACTAGTCCCACATGCACAAGAATTTTTGTGTCTCTCTTTGAGTAAAGTGAAAGATCAGCAGGCCAAAAATATGTAAAACTATAAAGAAAAAAAAACCGAAAAACCAAAAAAATTTTGATAAATAAGTTGTTACAACAACTTATAGGTCTAGCGACTCGAGTACGGTTGCTCTGAGTCGGTAGTAGCTAAACCAAATCCGAAGAAATAGATTTTTTGTTTCTACCGATTTTAAAAACGGTTCATGAATAGTGTTTTTGCAGCAGCGTTTAAAAGCTATTTAATACCAGCTCCTCTTCTTCTTTTCTCGTCTCGGCTATGTTTTTCCTGATTATGGTTGGTCCTCGTTTTAGCAACGCACGCCCGATAGCTGGTGCCATGACTTAGCCAGTTCTGCATGTTTTGGGTGGTGGTTGCATAAGTGGTTCGCACTTAGTTGCTAGAGTTTTTTTTATTAGGGTTTCTTTAGTTTCATTGGTTTAATTTTTATTTGGTTTACTCTAATTTATAATTTTTAGTGTATTCGTGGTTTGGTTTTGGTTTTGTTTTGTTTTTTTTGATTCGAGCTTAGTTCATTGTGAGTTTTAAATCTGAAATACTATATTATATATATATATATATATATATATATGAAATTAAAAAAATAATAGGTCCTCAACCAATAACCAATAAGTTATAATCCAAATCAGATTAAGTTAACTATACATATTATTTTCTCTATTATCTTCTTCTTTGTGACTTTATATTTTAATTTTTGTTTTCAATACTTATCAAAGTGCTTAATTTGATTCTAATAAAATCCTGTGAAAATCAAATAAAATTTGAATTAGCACAAGCAGACCAGTAATTATACCATTTCCATTGACAAAAATTTGTATTTTTGATATAACTTCTGTTGAAGAGAAGACACAATGAATAATATATATATATACATAAATTATAAAAAGATATTATTACAATAATATATTCAGAAAATGATATATTTTTGGCTAAAAAATGAATTATTTAAATATTATAAAAACAGAAAAAAATGAATTGGACAGATATAAAACTTATATGATGAGAGCAACGTTATAAGGAAAAAAAAAAATATATATATATATAGTGAGTAGTAANTATAAGAAAATAAAAAATATAGTGACAAGTCGAAACAGTACACGATACAAACTCTGATCTCTTACATGGGTCCCATTAAGCTGAAGTTGGTGATCTTGCTATGCTACGTGGTATAATCTTAGACGTCAATTTTTTTGTAGATGTACGGTGAAAGATTAAGCTGACTTTTTCTTAAAGAGCTTTGAACACCGACCATATAAAATAAATGAATATACTTTAGTTTTTGCAATTATCATTAGCGTATTAGATTGGGCCTTATAGAACAGTATTGGGCTGGGCCTGAATGGATCCTTTTAAGTTTGGACATGATTAGTGAAATGACCACAAACTAAAGTACTAAACACACAAATGAATTTTTTTTTTGTAACCAGAAAATAATAACTAAAATACAGACTCAAACTCATGATAAACTATTAAAAGACGAAGACAACCAACTCGAGGACGTAAAATTTAAAACGAAAAGTTTTTGCGTAGACGCGCAGCTCGGGCTAAGAAGTCTGCTCGTTTGTTGAAAGTTCTCGAACAATGATGGGGTTCGAAACTTGAGTAGGTGAACTTATATGTGAATAAATCGGATAGTTAAACAGCAAAAACCAGCTAGTCTGAGAGATTATTCACCATATTAATCATATTTGTATAATCTGTGACGGAATTATCGCAATGGTAGTTCATTCGAGATAAACATTGCAAAGCCCAAATAAAGCTTAAAAGCTCTGTATGTAACAGTGAGAGGCATTCATGCATTCCCCTTGTACCAAGGAAACGAATTGCTCCATTTGGTGTCTGTAGCACTCATCCGAGGCCGCAAAAAAAGTCTGTATTTCTTATAAGAACTCTCCACAAAACAAACATAGTTAGCATTTCCCAACGGGATATGGAAGAAGAGAGGAGCCCCAGTAATATGAGTTTGGGTATGTTGCGAACATTAGGAGTGAGCATCAAACCATTCCTTAACCTCTTTAGTCACGATATCGAGGATATCAGGAAGATCCCAAATTTTATTGTTCACTATTGTTCTTCACTTTCCAAACACACTAATGAATTAGTTTTTTTAAGTCACAAAAATATTAGGATTTGTTTTATGTTTCCTTGTTAATTTTTTTTGTGAATATCTATCTTATTTACCTATCATTTTGTGACAAAAAAATTAATCTGTATTTTTTTGAATATTGATTTTTGGCGTATGTATAATTAGTTTGGTCTCCATATTTTAATTAGGGACGCACATGCAAACCTCATTATTTGTTTCCATAATGTTAAGGATGAACAAATTTTATTTCAACGGAAAAGTTGTCGGGGAAAAAGTTATAAAGTAAACAAATGTCTTTTTTGATAACTAAAATCTTGAAGTCGAGATCTTTAATTTTTGTTTCAAAGAAAATAAATTATAAAATAATTCATTCATCAAGTTTTAAAATACGGTATGATTTTCTTCTAACCAAAAATAACAATTACAATTTACACTTAAAATAAATTGATGGTTAACATAAATTAACAAGACTAATTTTTCCTCTAACTAAAACTTCTAGATTACAAAAATTTCAGTATATATTCTTCTAAACTAATGAATAAACATATGCGAATGCATTTTCTTCTATTTACAGAGTTTGTGTTATTACTGACCCATTATAGTCCACTACTTATTGTGACAACAAATAAAATAAACATAAATCCAATAAAACTTGTTATATTTAAATGAATAATTTTATAAAATACAACAAAAATAAATTTATGTTCAAAAAATATATCAAACACTCCCAATTATTTTAAAAATATCATTAAATTTTTTTTCTTCCAAAATACAACATACAAAAACTTAATTTTTAAATGTTTAGAATTTAATTTTTAGATTTAGGTCACTAATTAAAGTTTAGTTTTGAAGTTAGGGTTTAGTTTTTGTGGTTTATGATTTATAATTAAAATTTCAAAACTTTTTTTTTAGATTTGTGGGTATAAAACATTTTAATTATATTTTTGAAACAATTAAGAATGCGTAGTATTTATTGAACATAAACTAAAAATAAGTGATATTTAAAATGTGTCTACCGAACGGTACGGACGGAATGGGCTTCTGCTCCCTTGATTTGTTTAATCAAGCTTTACTGGCAAAAGAATTGTGGCGTTTTTTTTCCGAAAATTGATTTGCTTTTCGCAAGAATTCTCAAGGGATGTTATTTCCGCCACATTTTACCATATTAGGTTCCTAAACCGACGCGTTTGTCTTATGGATGGAAAAGTATATGGAGTATTCGTTTGATCATTCAACAGAGCTTGCGACGAACAATCGGGAATTGAATCCATACTAAGGTCTGGAAGGATAATTGAATTCCAGGGAAGGAACCACATCCAAGTTACAGTACGTCCCCTATCCCTCGACATGATTTAGGAGTATGGAATCTTTTAAGAGAAGCTAAGACTACATGGAAAACCCTGTTACTTAAGAAAATATTTCCCTAAAGGTTATTCCCAAGATTTTGAGTATAGCCCAACTCGGCAACGGGAGGATGATTATTGCTGACATTTTACTACATCTGGTTCTTACACGGTCAAATCGGGATATGACCGGCTTACTTTTATTTTGGATGAAGTTATGGCTTTTTGTGTCTCAATTACCTACGACTAATACCCTCAAGAAAAACGTGTGGACTATGCATGAACCTCCTAAGCTTAAACATTTTTTGTAGCAAGTTTTTTCTGGAGCTTTGGCGGTTAACGTACAGTTAGCAAAACAGAATTTTCGGATTGACCGTCTTTGTACTCGCTATGGTGATTCGAAAGAAAAAATTAACCATGCACTGTTTACTTACCATATGGCTTTCTAAATGTGAGCTCTCTCAAGAATTCCAACCCTATCAAACGTCTTTCTGACGTCTAATTTATTGGAGAACGTCCAATACCTCTATTCCTATGGAAATTTAGCTCATGGTGATTTTGCAGTCAAAGATGGTACTTATGAATTCTCTTATATAATTGAAAAACACATAATGATAAATTATTAAATGAGAGAATTTGGAAACCACAAGATATTCTGCTTTTGGTTTCAAAAGAGGCCTCAAAATGGAGTTACGCACACAACAACATCCATCGACCCCAGGCTGTAAACACGGGAGGGGAGGAAACAATGCTCCCATACGATATTCCTACTGGTGTCAGCACATGTTTTGTTGATGGTTCATGGAAACATGATGATCCTATTTGTGAATTACGGTGGATCCTTAACGGTCCATCAAGTACAACTTAATATGGATAATTTATAGACGACGCTATCCATATGTGAAGACCATCTACTGTCCGCGACTATCAAAATAATCATGTATATTTTCTTATTCGTACATCAAGACAACGCAACCATTGTTTTATTTTTATTGATTTTGGTTTACTTTTGTCGATGACTAGAAATGTTTCTATTGTCTTTTAGTTAATACTACTTGGTGACAAAAATAAAATAAAAAATTGATGTGTTTTTTTATATGGTTCAATTTTGATTGAGTGAAATTAGATCTTATTAAAATCTAAGTGCCCGTGGAACATGGGCGGCGACACCGACCACCTACAAATTTCTACTATTTAGACGACACATGTAAACTATTAGTTCCATCACATTTATAAATTATAAAAGTCCTTATTGACCAATCAAATTTTTGGATCTAAAGACCTCTATTATGTTTTCTTTATTGAATTTAAGATTGATAGGGATTGCTAAAGACGGTGTAGCTAAATAGTCTCTATATAATAATAATTGAGAAAAATATAAATCTGGAATGTGTCAGAAAAAATTAGATCGAAACCTTAATTTATGAGTCAACGGAATGTCAGTTAATCAGTCAGGAAAAGAGGAAGTTAAAAAGTGTTCTTTATTACTACATCTTTTGAAATTTTGCAATACAGATTTGACTGTTTACCAAAAAAAAAACAATAATAAGATTTCTACTAAATTATTAGAGGTGGACATTAGGTTTTTTTTTCGTTCAGATTTTTTCATTTTTTTTAGTTGAATTGAACCGAACAAAAGTTTAGTACGGTTAGGTTTGACATTCAATTTGTTCAGTTAAGTTTTTTATTTTTGAAGTTCAGTTTTTTCGGTTAAATTTTTGGTTCGTTCGATAATTTTATCAAATTTGGTTTAGTTTCGGATCAGTTCGGTTTGGTTAATTTAGTATAAAAAATTATTGCTGAACCGAATCGAAAATCGAATTAAATAAAAATTATGCTGAACTGAACCAAACTAGAGAAACTAACAGAATAAACCGAACCGAACTAACCGAACAAAATTCGATTTGGTTCGATTTAACGTGTGAAGGGGCACAGTTGGCGGATAGGAGAGTCCTGCCAATCGATCATCAGTCGTCCGAGATATATAGGAACGTAACATGGTAGACGACGTAGGAGCTCTTCCCTGTCGACGGTTGTTTCGCTCTTTCCAAAAAATATGGTAGATCGTTGTTTGAAAACATAAATCATAATATATATAAACGGCTAATGTCAATTTTTTGTACGTACCATTTTTTCACTTAAAATTGCTCTATATAACATTCGATAATGTTAGGATTATGGGTTTTCAACTTAAAACCAGTTGGCAATAAATAGATTGGTCTGTATGCTTTATATGTTAGTGTATTGTCCCATGAGTTTTTAATGTGGGATATTATATCCTTAATATAAGATACATTCAAAGCTGGCGAAAAACAAAAATTCTCGGAGTCTAATTCCAAGAAAAGGAGTCTTAGCACAAAAAAATGAGCCAAAATAAATAGCATAAAAACAAAGAAGCATAAATTTAAACTAAATCAAGACAACAAATCATAAACAAACGGAAAAGAACAACCAAAGACGATTAGAGTGCGACCACACTCCATAAATACTAAAAGCTTCGAGCCGACAAAGATTTTTTACTGACCTTCCCCGCTATATCTTCATATGATTAATAAACCTACCTCATTAAAAAGAAACCAAAGACAAAGTCCCGAACCTAAAAACAAGAAGTCAAACAGAGACTCTTGAAGCGAATGAAGAACAACGGAAACGAAATATCACAACAAGAGCCGACTAAGAACCACCTAAAAAATGCGGTTTAAAACAAACTCATCGATCACTTCGAAATACCAACAACATGAAATACTTCTTTCACCGATCACGCATGGAAATTAGGGTTTACCAACAAATGGAGAATAACAAAACGTTGAATTTTCTATATATACTTTTTAAGTCTTTTGTGAGTTATATAGTGTTGGTAAACGAAAGATAGGTTTTACCTTCTTTTGTATTATGGATTCAAAAAAAAACTCATTAAATTGTTCACAAATCCAATATTTACATAAGAGTAACGAAATAAATATTAGCTTTATCAAATTTTTTTCTTCCTTCTTAATTCGAGCTCATGCAGCAATATATGATTCAAACAATATATTTATTTAATCGATAATGTAATGCTTTTTTGTTAAGGTAAAAAACTAACAGTGAGTTAAAGTTAGTGGTTTAAGAAAAATTTAGAGTACTTTTTCCATGGACTATGTAATGACTATTAGACAAGAGAAGACAATATATGTTTTCATAACAGATTCAACAAAATTGTAAAGTATGATTCAATAGCCGTCAGATTGGCCAACCTTCACGTTGCAACTAGATGCTTTTGAACTACTACGATCATCTTTCACAGGTTTTCGAGTGATATAGTTAGAGCCGGTTTTGAGATTTTAAAGACTACAATCTAAAATGAAAAATAGATTGATTCTTAAACTAAATTTTTTAAAAAGGATCCGTTCTTAAACTAAAATTTTGAAAATAAAAATGGATCGCAAACTCATACTTGACCTCAAAACCGACCCTGGATATAGCAACCAAAAACAACGAACACATAACCAAATCGTCTTGCCAAAAAAACACTAGAACTCGAAACATGATTTTTTCTTATATTAATAAGACTTATCCGTTTTGGTTTGTCAAGCATAAGAAAATATCATTGTAATGATTTGTTTTTTTCGTGAAAAAAAATTAAAGTTGGTTTTATAAACTTTATAATTTGATTTTTGGTGTAAGAAAATGTTTTACACAATATTAGGAAATCATAGTTTATCAAAAGAACTCTTCCAAATTGAAAAAAAAAAATAATAATAATTGAGAAATATAAAACTTCAAAAGTTCACTTATTACAAAAAACACAAAAGTACATATGTCACTTTCTTGAAAAATCCAACCAATGAAAACAAAATATAAAAAAACTAAAATTATAAAATAGCAAAGAAATCAAATTAACTTCCCAAAGGGTATGTTAATATTAATACCATAAATAAATAAAAAAGCAACGGCTATCTTCAACTATATCATATAAACTTAAGGTAACTTGAAATATTTAGTTATAGAAAATAATTTTTATACCTATCTTACTAAAAATGAAAAAATCTTCAAACGGTCAAATTCTAAAATACCATTACTTTCTTCTTCTTCTAATTATTATTTTTGGATTTTTAAAAAATAGCACTAAAAAAATAATAATATAAATTCAACTTTTTTTTTATTTGTTTTGTCATTTTCTGACTTTACCTTTCCTTCTACTCTCAAAAAACCACTTGACTTCTCTGTTTTAATTCACAAAAGAGAGAAGAAAATTGAGAAATTCTCTTAAAAGTGATGATGGAATGGGATAATCAACAACAACCCAATAATCATTACTCTTCTAATCTTCAAATGATCGACGTTAATGGCGGCTCCGGCACCGGAGGAGTAGGAGGAGGAGGAATGTATGTAAAAGTGATGACTGATGAACAACTTGAAACTTTGAGGAAACAGATTGCAATTTATGGAACTATTTGTGAACGTCTTGTTGAGATGCATAAAACTCTCACTGCACAACAAGATCTTGCAGGTTTTGTTTCATTCTTCTTCTTCTTCTTTTACCTTTTAGCTTTTAGCTTTCTTCTCTGTTCATATAAACAAAAAAGGTTTGATTTTTAGGATTTTTTTGTATGGTTTTTGTTTGATTCATTGATTCTTTCTTCACTTTTAGTTAATGGGTAGTTGAAAATTCTGTCCTTTTAACAATTAGTTGTTTAAAATCTTCTAATTGAGCTTTGAGGTGTTTCTGGTTAAAGCTTGTTCTTGAGATAATAAAGTTTCAGTTTTTTTATTTAGTTCAATATTAAGAACTCTGCTTTGAATGACTCTTGCTTCACATTAGTAAATGGGTAGTTGAAAATTCTGTCTTTTTAACCATTTTATTAGCACAATTAGTGGTTTAAAATCCTCCAATTGAGCTTTAGTGATTCTGGTTAAAGCTTGTTCTTGAGATGATAAAGTTTCAGTTTTTATTTAGTTCAATATTAAGAACTCTACTTTCAATGACTCTTTCTTCACATTAGTTGAAAATTCTGTCTTTTTAACCATTTTATTAGGCACAATTAGTGGTTTAAAATCCTTAATTGAGCTTTGAGGTGTTTCTGGTTAAAGTTTGTTCTTGAGATAATAAAGTTTCAGTTTTTATTTAGTTCAATATTAAGAACTCTGCTTTCAATGACTCTTTCTTCACTTTAGTTGAAAATTCTGTCCTTTAAACATTTTATTAGCACAATTAGTGGTTTAAAATCCTCTAATTGAGCTTTGAGGTGTTTCTGCTTAAAGCTTGTTCTTGAGATAATAAAGTTTCAGTTTTTATTTAGTTCTGTATGGTTTTGTTTGATTCATTGATTCTTCTTCACTTTTAGTTAATGGGTAATTGAAAATTCTGTCTTTTTAACCATTTTATTAGCCAGAATTAGTTGTTTAAAATCCTCTAATTGAGCTTGAGGTGTTTCTGATTAAAGCTTGTTCTTGAGAGAATAAAGTTTCAGTTTTTATTTAGTTCTGTATGGTTTTGTTTGATTCATTGATTCTTCTTCACTTTTAGTTAATGGGTAATTGAAAATTCTGTCTTTTTAACCATTTTATTAGCCAGAATTAGTTGTTTAAAATCCTCTAATTGAGCTTGAGGTGTTTCTGATTAAAGCTTGTTCTTGAGAGAATAAAGTTTCAGTTTTTATTTAGTTCTGTATGGTTTTGTTTGATTCATTGATTCTTCTTCACTTTTAGTTAATGGGTAATTGAAAATTCTGTCTTTTTAACCATTTTATTAGCCAGAATTAGTTGTTTAAAATCCTCTAATTGAGCTTGAGGTGTTTCTGATTAAAGCTTGTTCTTGAGAGAATAAAGTTTCAGTTTTTATTTAGTTCTGTATGGTTTTGTTTGATTCATTGATTCTTCTTCACTTTTAGTTAATGGGTAATTGAAAATTCTGTCTTTTTAACCATTTTATTAGCCACAATTAGTGGTTTCAAATCCTTTAATTGAGCTTTGAAGTGTTTCTGCTTAAAGCTTGTTCTTGAGATAATAAAGTTTCAGTTTTTATTTAGTTCTGTATGGTTTTGTTTCATTCATTGATTCTTATTCACTTTTAGTTAATGGGTAATTGAAAATTCTGTCTTTTTAACCATTTTATTAGCAGAATTAGTGGTTTAAAATCCTCTAATTGAGCTTTGAGGTGTTTCTGCTTAAAGCTTGTTCTTGAGATAATAAAGTTTCAGTTTTTATTTAGTTCAATATTAAGAACTTTACTTTCAATGACTCTTTCTTCACATTAGTTGAAAATTCTGTCTTTTTAACCATTTTATTAGCACAATTAGTGGTTTAAAATCCTCTAATTGATCTTTGAGATTTTTCTGGTTAAAGCTTGTTCTTGAGATAATAAAGTTTCAGTTTTTATTTAGTTCAATATCAAGAACTCTGCTTTAAATGACTCTTTCTTTACTTTGGTGAAATGGGTAATTGAAAATTCTGTCTTTGTAGTTTGTACCATTTTAATGGCTTAATTTGAGTTTCTGCTTGATATGCTTGTTCTTGAGCTATAAAGGTTCAATTTTTATTTAGTTCAACATCAAGAACTCTGCTTTCAGTGACTCTTTTCACTTTGGTGAAATGGATAAGAAAATTCTGTCTTTGTACCAATTTAAAAACTGTAATTTGAGTTTCTGCCTTATATGCTTGTTCTTGAGCTATAAAGTTCCAATTTTTAAGTTCATCAACAAGAACTCTGCTTTCAATGACTTTGGTGAAATGGGTAATTGAAAAGTCTGTCTTTGGTATCATTTTAATGGCATAATTTGAGTTTCTGCTTGTTCTTGAGCTATAAAGTTTCAGTTTTTAAAACTTTTTATTTAGCTCAACATTGAGAACTTTACTTTTTCAACAGGAGGAAGATTAGGAGGTTTATATGCAGACCCATTAATGTCATCAATAGGTCACAAAATGACAGCTAGACAAAGATGGACTCCTACACAAGTCCAACTTCAGATTCTTGAGCGTGTGTTTGATCAAGGTATGGGAACACCAAGTAAACAAAAGATCAAAGACTTAACTGAAGAACTAAGCCAACATGGTCAGATTTGTGAAAGCAATGTGTATAACTGGTTTCAGAACCGACGTGCTCGGTCTAAAAGGAAACAACATGGTAATGGTAATGGTCATGGTGGTGGTTCTTCTAGTAACAACAATGGTGAATCTGAAGTAGAGACAGAGAATAATGAATCATTGAATGATAAGAGAAAGAGACCAGAGAGTCTTCTTCTTTCTGATGCCATTGGGACAACAAGTAATACTCCTAGGCATGAAGAAGATCTTTGCTTTCAAAGCCCTGAGATGAGTTCTGATCTTCACTTGCTTGGAGTTCTATCAAACCCAAGTAAGAGAAAAGAATAGTTCTTTTGATTCACATTTAGGACTAGGGGTCGGCATTTAAACCGAACCGAATTGAATTTAGTTCGGTTCAATTCGGCAATTTTTAATTTTAGTTCGGTTTTCGGTTCGGTTCGAACAAACCGAAACAACCAAAATAAACCGAACCGAAATTGCTAAAATTAACCGAACAAACCGAACTTCAAAATGAAACCGAACCGAACCGAACTTGCTAAAATTAAAAACCGAAACAACCAAAATAAACCGAAAATTTAACCGAAATTAAGATTTTCGAACAAACCGAACTACAAAATGAAAAACCGAACCGAACAAACTGAATGCCGAACTGAACCGAACTTTTGTTCTGTTCAATTCGGGCAAAAAAATAAACCAAAAACCAAAAAAACCAAATGCCCACACCTATTTAGGACAGTACAATGATTTCAAATAATTTCGACATATATATATATATATATATATATATTACTAAATTAACCGACCCGAACCGAAATTGCTAAAATAACCGAACAAACCGAAACAACCAAAATAAACCTAATATTTAACCGCATTTAAGATTTTCGAACAAACCGAACTTCAAAAATGAAAAACCGAACCGAACAAACCGAATGCCGAACCAAACTTTTGTTCTGTTCAATTCGACCAAAAAAAAAAACCGAAAACCGAAAAAACCGAATGCCCACACCTATTTAGGACAGTACAATGATTTTCAAATTAATTTCTTGTGATTTGTGTGTGTTTGCAGGAGATGGGCAACTTGTTGGAAAGATGGGATTGTCTGAAAGTTACAACCTTTATGATCATGTTGAAGATTATGGCATGTGAGGCTTGACTAACACAAGATCAAAACAAATGGATTGAGTAGTTAGTCATAAACAAGTTTAGACTTTTGGTTTATTTCTGTTATTTTTCAAGGATTATTTAAGAAACAAGTAGTTTTATATCTTATATTATCAATTTCAGAATCAATAATTTTATACATTAATTACGAATTTAAGTTTATTTACATGTCATCATCATATTTATCGAACTTGATTATACAAAAATATCTTTGATAAAAATATACTCCCTCCGTTTAGAATTACTTGTCGTTTTTGAGTTTTGCACACAAATTAAGAAATTTCTATTTTCTATAAAAACACCATTAAATATTCTAAATCAACCAATAGAAAAAACTCATGCACTTATTCTATTGGTTAAAAAAGTCAAATTCATTTAATTTCTGCATTGAAAACCTAAAACGACACATATTTTGAAACGAAAATTTTTTTTAGAACGACAACTAATCTGAAACGGACGGAGTAGTTGATATTTTAAAGTATCATTTATAAATAAAATGATTTACAATAAACTAAAGATCTATACATAGTATTTTAATATATGAATAAATATTAAAATCGATCAAAAATATATAATTCATTTACTAATAATCACTTTATGAATTTATATAAAAATGAATGAGTTCTTACTTGGAAGTATCTTAACTTCAAACCACTCCAGAATTGAAAACATATAAGCCTAGCAAATTCTTGTAATGACCCTTTTCAATTTCTTCATCCTTCACATTGTTTAAGACTAAAGTTTGTATAACCAAATCTTCCCAATCAATTTCAGATCTTATCTTTCTTCTCTTCTTACTATGTTCAACCTCAAAAGACACCATTGCACTTTCACTAACTACATCATAAGGATTCTTAATTGCATTAATCCTTAACTTAGCTGCCTTAATCTTCTCTTTTCGTCTTTCGATTGCATCGCAACTTTTTATGTAAGAAACAGGTAAAGCATCAAGTCCAATATCTTTCTCCAACACTTCTTTAAGCGAAAGCTTTTGACTTAATTTCGATTTCCCTTTCCACCAATCTTCACAAGAAACCATATCAAAAGCCAATCTCTTTTGCCACATACTACAACTATTATCTCCTTGACTTGTTGTAACAAGAGTCCCATTGCAAACACTATTTTCGATCTTATCATCGGTGTTACATATACTCAATTGAAGCTGATTTTCATTACCGACATCATAATACATAGCTTCTTTGCTTAAACAGTCTCTAACTATCTCCTTTAAACAAACTCCATCACTTATCTCTTTCCCTTTACTTCTCTTTCTCATAGACTTAGCTTCCATTAAACCAATCAAAGTCTTTGAATGTTTCACAACATTCTTCACAGTAATATCTTTAGCCCAAGGTAAACTCATCTCTTTAGCAACCTCTACAAGCTTCTCTAACAACTCTTTATACCGCAATTTACAAGTCACCAACGAAACTCGAACATCTTTAGCTAACTCATCAATCTTTACTTTCACACCATTCATCTCAAACACAAACGATAAAACCGCTATAACCAAAGGCATTGGTTTCCTACCCGTCGATAAAAACCACTTCAATGAACAATTCATCAAAAAGCTTCCTTGCTTAGTTATCATCTCTTTCTTCTCTCTATCAATCTCACCAAACCTCGACGAATTATTACTAACAGTCTTATTAAACAAACCAACAAGATCAAAATCTTTCAATTCCAATTCTAAATGATCAACAACACGTTTAATCATATTCCCTAATTGATGCAAATCACATTCAATAACATCAGCTATTTCTTCAATAGACAAAACACCTTTACCTTCTTTTCTAATCACTGTATAACAACAAGCTCCAATCAAAATCGAAAACCATTCTCCTTTACCAAATTCACCATTAGTGATCTTACTAATCATATTCTTAACAGTATCTAAACAATTACTCATATTCAATCTCTCTGTTATCAATTCAATTAAATTACTAGCTTCGAAGATTTTCTTATCTTTATAAGCAAGAACAGAGCCTGTACCAGAGGTTCCTACTCGTACAAAATTACCTATAGGTCCTTTTATACCACCGAGTTGAGCTTCGTAGTTATCGAATTCTTGTAATGTTCCACAATCATTGCAATATGAATTACCTGTGTTTACGTCGCGTTCGAATTCGTTGCTATTGCATCTCTTGCAATGCATGGTTTGTTCAATTAGGGTTTTTTCTTTGCGGCGAGGAAGCTTCGGATCGACGGCGATTTGACCTTTCCTTAAAAGAGCTTTATAAGTCGTAATTTCGGTTTCGATTCGGATCTTGGTTTCGGATCTTGGATTCGAATTTGGGTAATTTTGGTTCAGATCTAGATTTTGGTTCGGGTTGACAAATAATGTCAAGACGTTACTGTATTTAGAGAAGAAAACGTCAGATCGTTTTGATTTCTGTATTGGAGATTTTAATTAAAAAAAACGGCACACATTCTAGTTTTTCGCAGATGAAAAAAGGTTGAAACTTTATCTATGGCGTTCGGCTATTCGTTTCGATTCGAATTGGTTTTGTTTGGTTTCGGTTTTTTCAATATAGTATCTATATAAGAACCATTAAAAGATCATTTCAGTTCGGTTTTATGTCAATTCGGTTTGGTTTAGATCTAAAATATCAGAACCATTTGAAACCGAAATAGTAGTGGTTCCGGTTCGATTCAGATATTTTACCCGAAAAAACCGAAAATATTCGGAACCGAGAATACCCATAAGAACCAAAAATACACAAAAAGCTAAAAAAATCCAAAATAACCGAAAATACTCAATATATCCGATACGAAAAATACAAAAAAAAACCGAAAATATAAAAAAAAATACCCAAAAATAACATATTTTTAAAAATAATATTGGTAAGAGGGACATATACTCATGGTTTTTGATATAAAAACATATCTTATATATTCGGTTCCTATGGTTCCAATCATTTCCCTCGGTTCGGTTCGGTACCGAACCAATATTCATGATTCTTGATAAAAACCATTCAAATAATTTAAAAATATTCGATCCGATTCGGTTTTTCGGTTCGGATATATTGCCCACCCTATTTCTCTTGAGAAGAAAATTTTGTTACTGAGACTCAAAACTTTGTTACAAGGAGGATTCAATATTGGTTTGGAGTAAACAACAGTGATATATACAGTGTGTGTTCTCGAATAGTGAACTTGTCTGTTTCGAATAAGAGATATAGTTACATACACGAAAGTGAAAGTAAGCCAGATAGAGGAGGATCCATTGATATTCATCATGTGATCTTGATTGTTCAGAATCTGTTATCATTAGGTCAACTTTTGGGATCCAACTTGAAACTCAATATTTCAATGGAAGAACTGTCTCTAGGTTTATACCTATTAGCAAAATATTGAAGCCTGTTAAATGTTACTAGAGTCTCACCTTATATCTGCGTGGCGAAGAACAGCTTACATTGGTGTTTAAGGTAATGCCACTACATTGTGAGATAATAGCTAGAATCACAGAGTTCTGAGTTCAGTTTCCTTCTTTATACAGGAACTGATTCCACCATTGAAGATGTTGGTTCCTATTTGGAATGTGATCAACACAGAGTCAAGTGAAATGATAGCTTAAGAAGAGCTTGTAAAGTCGAAATGTAGTACACACCTATACCGAGTCTATGGCATCAAAGGCTTTTGATCTTTAGCTTTTAGCTTCTTCTAACCGTGACTTAGCACGATCAAATGTGATTTCTCTTCGTTGGAACCCATGCCACAGTTGTCTGGAACCGAGTTTTGATATCTGTTTGTGCAATGCCTTTAAATCGATTAAGGGAACTGTCGTTGGTCGTCCATGAGCACACTGTAAATAGTCCTTAATGGGTTAATTTGATTATAAAGATGAATCCTTTTGGTACAGATTTGATGTTTTTGACTTACCTGGAAACAAAGTGAGGTCTGCTTCAATCCTTCGATGATTAAAGAGCATTCCGACAATAACAGAGAATCTCCAAACATAATTGCACCTTAGGAGTTGGACAAAAACACAGAATTAGTATAATTGGTCGTCACTAACTTATCTAGAGAGATCAGTGAATATACCTCTACAGGCTTTGGAATTTAGTACTCGAAGAACCGATGGAGGAACTGTCGATGATCCGTCAGTATCAGCAAGCTGGTTTGAAAAACAGTGAGTAAGAATCTTTAATTAAGAATAAGAAAAGTTAAGTCATGTGAATCTGAGCATACCTGCTGAAGAAACTCCAATAGATCAACATCTGATAGATTCACACCCAGAATGCATGGGACCTATTTAGAATCCCATAGAGAATAGAATCTCTTTTAACTGGCAAGAGCATTAAGTGAAACTAAAGAGTTAGATTAGACGCCTAACCGCAATAAGTAAGGTTGGGGTTGGTTTCCTTTGTATGATGCTCATGTTCCTGTACAAAAGGAAATTCACCCATTTAGGAATTCGTGGTGAGCGATTTGAAACACATAACTGCATAAGCTGCTGCTTCATAGATGGTCATGTACTTCTTAAAGGACGATGAACCTTCTAAGTTAATGTTGCATATCCAACCCCATTCTCTTATCTGCTCTGAATAACTTTGAAGTAACTGATAACCCATCTCTGGCAGAACCTATTATGTCAACATATACGATTAATACACTGAGGCAGAGTGCACTACTCTTATCAAATTCAGTAGATGATGTTAACTAGTATCATCTTCAAACATACCAACTCTTGGCCTGCACTCAGGTAAGTCACTGTCCTTGCTTCCCCAGCCAAGACCTAGTAAGCTTACAGTTTTTTCAGTTGACCGAAGCACAATAGTCTTCAAGAAACATTAGAAAAGTAGCTCCTTGGACATGAGGTTCCAAGATGCTCTTACCTTTGTACGTAGCTCTTCCAAACGAATTCTTTCATCAGCAGCATGCTGCAAAAGATAAACACCCTCAAAAAACTTGGAGCAAGACGTTTGTTTACAGTAATAGTACTGATGTTGCTTTAGTTTGATCCTCAACCAAATTCAGATACAGTGTAGAGTTTGAGATAAAATGGGACGAAAAAGATGGTATAGGACAAACCTGATCAACGATAGCAACTGTTCCACAAGCAACAATAGGGATAAATTTTCTATCAACCTGTTGTAGAACCTTGGCGTCTTCTAGGGAGCGTCTATGTATAGATTTAGGAACTAATGAGACATCGGATTGTAGGTGCAAAAACCCTGAACATATATCAAGTACACTATCTTGATCATGAAGCTCGTGTGGTTCCTTGGCGACCTGCACAATGATGAATATATTATGGCCATTTAGTCTGTTATGGAAAAAAAGAAAAGAAAAGAAGACCTTTTCAATTTGCTTAACCTGAGAGACCAAACAATTATGACGCCATTTTGTTGTGGATTCAATAGGATCCAGATTTTCCTCTAAGCTCAAGTCTGTGAGATAGATAACATAGTTGAATACTCCATATGGAAGAGGGGAAAAAGAAAAATGAAACATCATGAAAAAGATTCATCTACTAATTAGACATACAACTAATTTATGATTGATACTTACCTTCATCTTCAATCTCATCTTGAGTCTCTGAATGTATAGTCGTACAACCAGTAGATGCTTTCAAGTCTAATGGAGAACTCAATCTTTTTTCTGTTTCTTGTATGTGGTTATGCGACGCATTACAAAGTTGTGTCAAACACTCCATTTCATCAGGTTCTGCAATACGGTATACCTCATATGATTCTTGTGTACCACATTCTCAAAACTAAAACAACACTACAACAGTAACCACATCTGAAAGAAGACCAGTAGTAAGAACCTGATGGATCAGAGTTTTTTTGTTTCTTGTCTGATCTACAACTTAAGCTGACAAATCTCTTTTTCTCTCGATAAAATGGAGGAGCAGATTGGCTTCTTACTGACCTTCGTTTACCAGTGTTATTCAGTGTGCCATCCCTATAACTAAACTTGTCCTTCCTGATACTGTATTGTTCAATACCAACATTATCTGCATGCCCCCACAGTGACTTACAAAATCTATCATCTAACCGAGGGCATTTCTGAATATCTGTGAAAGGATCTATGCCGGTCTCCCAGCAATCCATTTGAGAAGTGACATCATGATCATATCTGATGTTATTAGCTGAAATGAAAGAAGATTCAGGGCCAGGCATCCTTCCCGATCTCAAACTCCCTTCAAGAATTCGACAACCTTTCTGATAATCAGACTCCCACTTCGTCGCAGAAGGAGGTGTGGCTAATATTGGTGACAACTCAGAACTCAAACATAAACTATCAGCACCATAGTTTCCCACATTGACAGAGGAAAAATAGTTTTTCCTGACAATACTGTCTTCATAAGAACAAACTTCTACAGTATCTATGGGGGTGATCTTAAAAACTTCTCCAGTTCCAACACTTCCCCTATGAGACCAACGTTGTGGAGTAAACCAATCAGTATTATTCCATGAACTTCCTAGGGAACAAATAAAAGTTCTGGTCATTCCATGACATTTAAGGGTATCGGAAAAAGAGAAAAGAAGCAAGAACCACCTTCTCTGGTCTGTAGGACATGAATCAGCGAATTACTTCGTTTGTCGTTAAGTATCAGAGGCATGTCTGATTCAGAACCTCTACCATTAGATAGTTTAGGCTCATTAAGGGTTAGACTTCCTCTTGTAGAACAACCACGCAAGAGATGCTTCCCAATGCAATCGCTGACATCCAACTCATCTTTAAATTCGTCAAACTGAAAATTTAATATGTCTGAATCTTTCACTAAATCATGGTTGATATTGAGAGGTGTGCTAATCTGGCATCTTTTTAGAAACTGTGTGCTGCACTTAGCGCCAGCAACCAAGCTCGTTCCCAGGACGTCAGTGACTACTGGAAAGTCTTCATTTTTTTGCATTTCTACGTCAAGCAACTGTAGAGGAGAATCAGTTTCACGGTCAAATTCGGCTACAATGTCTTGCTCTTTGAGATTCTGAATTTTCAATTCAAGTTCATATTGTGGAGGCCATACATACTTTCCTTGAGAGAAATAATCACCATTACAAGGTGCCTGGTCATTACTTCTCTTAAGCTTCTTTTTTGTAGGTTCCATAGCTTCTGGCCAATCTACATCCAGGAAATGAAGCATTGCTAAAGGATGCCCGTAAATATAAAAGAAGCAAACAATAGATGCTGATCATAAAGAAAGAAGTATTAATGTTATATAATAGTAACCGTATGAAAAAAAAATTGTACCTTTTTGAAGTCTAATCATGTCATCACTCAGGTCTTCTCTATCATCTTTTGCAAGTAGATCAGCTCCCCATTCAAAAAGTTCTGAGAAAAAGCCATAAGAAAAACATTCAAAACCCAAAACCATTAGGGATACTATCATATTTTGCAAGTAGATCAGCTCCCCATTCAAAAAGTTCTGAGAAAAAGCCATAAGAAAAACATTCAAAACCCAAAACCATTAGGGATACTATCATAGCTTCACAAAAATTATGGCATACCAAGACTTTTATCTTTCTTCCAGTTGGCTAGAACGGTTTTTTCTATGATGGCGAGTACAGGTTCCCAATTCTGCCACAGATAGAAGGGATATAGGCAATCACTACTATTTCCAAAATCTAACTAAATTTTGATCAGAAGAGAGAAATATAATACCTTGAACTCAATGTTTGTCTTGGATGGTTCAAATAAGAATTCATAAAGATGAGGTGGACATTTTATGCACAAAATGTAACCAGGATTAGATTGATGTCTATTACGTCGTCCTACTTGAAGCCCACCTGTAGGCTTCCAGTCACTCGTATACTCGAAATTAGCAACCAAGTTGTTCAGCAGCTTATGTATTGGACCTTTGCTTACAAATCTTGAATTGATATCTGCTCAAGTGAAGGCCATACAACTCTATACAGAAACTGCCTAACTTAAACCACAGTAGATATGTTCGTCAAACATAAATATATGGATACATATATACTGCAAGGCCTGCAAGGAAAATAACACAATGATACAGAGAGGTAAGGCTCAAAGTAAACAATCTAACAATTAAGGAAAATAATTTTGGAGAAAGGTAACTTGCCTTGAAATTATCTCTAGGACCGGATATATACCCAGAGACATTAAGCGTTCCATCTGTAACATTTACTTTAGAAAGAGAATTTAGAGCCTCGGTCCCTGCATCTCTCATTAGAAGTGTAAATGCTGAAGAAGAAGGATTGGCATGGAAAAGCTCTTCATCACTGTAACAAAGTAATTATCATTTATCAGGAGGGTTAACTCCATCAGGATATTTTACTGAAAGTAGGAACCCACCTCTCGATATCAAAAACAGAGAAGGAAACATCGGAGTGGACAAGGGCAATTCGGAACACACACTTTTTAATTGCTTCCAACACTTTCTTGGGGCTTCAAAAGAACAAGAGAAAAATATCAGGGTCGCATTTCAAGAAACTTTAGACAATGCAAAGACAGATTAAAATGCAGATGTCATACTCCAGAAAGTAAGTGCCTAGGAAGGAACCTGGATTGCATATATTTTTGTCTCACTGGCTGATTGTAAAATAGGTCTCGGACAGTTACTGCATCAACCAGGTCAAAATCAGATGTAAATCATGACCTTGCCAATGTAAAGAAAAAATCAATCAAACGCAGTCAAGATCAGATCAATCATGTGTTTGAAAACTATAATTGAAGCTTCACCTCTACTAATAAATTAGTATGACAGGAAAAGCCATGGTAACAAAAGACAGATTACCAGTCGTGCCAGACTCTTTTCTATCATCATCAATTCCTAGATGTATACACTTGGATCCCTGAAAAGCATTTTCAGAAGTTTAAAACTATAAACCAACATCAGCACAAACTATGCAGGACTGTTCAGTTGCATCGAAGTTCTCCCATACCTTCATAACCTTTCGATAACCATTAGGCCTCCCAATAGCTTTTGTAGTAATTTCCATTAGCGAGATATCTGATATTGAAGCTAAAGCCTCTCCCCTGAAGCCAAAACATTCACAGGGTGTCTCCACATTTGTGAATTCTTGAAACTTCGACGTTGCTGTAATCGAATCGCACATAGCTCGTTATAAGTTTCTAAACTAGCTTTAACCAATGTACAACTAAAGGCTTGTGCTTCATGCTAAGTCAGTAGTTACAATTTACAAGAAAAACAGAGCATCTGATTCAATAACTAACCATATCTCTCTCCCAAACAAACCAAATCATCTCTGGAAACGCCTGATCCTGAAAACCAAATCAGTAATATTTTCCAAATTAACATTCATAAAGAAGTTAAAGTAATCATTCTGAAACTATACTCACCATTATCCACAACCTTTACAGAGCATGTAACAACACCTACAAAGATAGACACCTGAAAATAGAGATATCAATTAGCAGAATAAACCAAAACACAATCCAGAAATGAAACGAAGGGATTTGATTTTTGTTGGACCTTGGTCGCACCAGCATCGAGACTGTTGAAAACGAGTTCCTCCACAACCCTAGTCATATCGAAAATGATAATTCCGGATCGCATAGAGTGACGAACACTTTCCGGTAAGGGCTTGATCGTCTTCATCCTCCTACTACTGGAACACTGAGAAAACAAAACCCTAAGAGCTTCTGAGATTGTTTATCGCTATTAGAGATGAAATGAAGAAAAAGGAATCGCCTTTCGCATCATCTTGCTCTTAACGGGAATGATTTAGCAATTATGGAACTGGAGGGAAATAGACAATTGGGGCTTAGGGTTTTAATTTTTCTTTTATTTTACAAAACTCTCTTCTATATAGAAATGAATTTTAGTAGTAAATGAACTAAGGGTGAACGTTCGGTATTCGGTTTGGTTTTTCGAATTTACTTCGGATATAGGCATTTAGATTCATTTGGGTATTTTAAATTCGGTTCGGGTTCGATTTTTAAATTTTTGGTTTGGTTCGGGTTTAGTTCCGATTATTTGGATGAGAAATTTTGATATCTATTCAGATAATTATTTTAATTTGTTTGGATATCCATTCGAATATTTCAGTTACTGTTTAATATTTGACAAAAAAAATTTATTGTGTAATATATATAAATAACTGTTTTATTTGCATATTTAGTAAAATATATTTTATTTTTTGTGAAGTTCGGTTAGCTTAGGTTATTCGGTGCGGTTTCTAAAATTTTGGTTCAGTTTAGATTCGGTTATTTTGGTTCAGTTCGGATTCGCCAACAATCTATTCATTGACGAGTCTACCAGAAGCTGCCTCCTAAGTTTTTTGGTCCATTTACAGTGCTGAAGAGAATTGGCCGTGCTGCATATCGCTTGCAATTGCCACCAGACTCGCGCATGCACAAGGGACTTTGGCCATGTTCGTTTGCCAATCGCTAGCGGCAGCGATTAAAATTGTGTTCGTTTATCAGTCGCTGGACCAGCGACTAATCGCAGCGATTAGTCGCTGCCACTAGCGATTAAAAATTTTAGCCGCTAAATTTTCTAGCGTTTCAAAATAGATTCAGCGACTGCTAATCGCTGCCGCTAGCTACTGGCAAACAAACATAACCAGCGACTGATAACAGCTGTAGCTAATCGCTGCCGTTAGCGACTGACAAACAAACAGGACCTTTGTGTTCGGATCATGATATGTGTTCAAATCTCCTAGAAGATGTTGTGTTCAAATCTCCTAGAAGATGTTTAATTTGTATTAGTTGTATTGTTGAAAAAAAAGCCGGATTTGAACACAAATATCCCAAATCAATTAACATTTGACAATGACATCGAAGCAAACCCAAAGCACAATTAAATTCCTATGTCTTAAAGAAGATGCAACATCTTTATTAGTCAATTCATTACATTCATTAACACTACAATAAGTAGTTCTTAATAAGCAACAAATGAAATCGATGGTTAATCAATAATCATAACTTCCAAAATAACAAAGAACAATTAAACCAAAATTAAGAGCATTTAAAAGGATTGAAAATTGTTCAAAATCAAATGAACAAAACAAAATAACAACAAAGATGTAGTTTTGAGTTTACTTCACCCTTTGATATGCAAGTTCTTCATTTGTGCTTCTACATGATCTTCATTGTTCTTAGACTTTACATTCATCCATGGATGTTCCAAACATTGTTGCGCAGTTGGTCGTTTCTCTGGCGCAAACTCTAGAATCGAGCTAATAAACTCCGCAAACTCCTTTGCTTCGGCTTCTGGAAGCTTATATTTGTCGACTAGCAAGCGATCTAATGGCCAATATTTCAACCGCCGAATTCTCTTTAAATCTCCATGTCTATCAAAATAGTCTTTTGATTTTGCTCCTCCAATCGCAATCTAATCAATCAAACATATCAAAAATGTTATATCTTGTGACATAGGAATGTCGTGGGCCGAAACCAATTCTATTGGGTCTAATCTTGTCGTAAATATAAGGTTAGTTGCGCTACTATTAACCAGTTTTTAGGTTTTTCTAGTGGGATCGGGTTTGAGGTTTATGTAAATAACTCTACGGAATTGTAATCTTTTAACACATCTATCAATCAAAAAACCTTAAAACGCAATATATTTGACTCAATCGTGTTTCTATGAAGACTACAAACCGAACAACTAGCAAGAAAGCGGAAAAAAAACATACCTTCCGAGGCATTTTTCCTAGAAGTTCCATCATTAGAGCAAGATGGTCCTAAATCCAAATCAAACAAAACATATTCAATTAATACCGAAAAAACGAAAGAAAGTCAAATTCTTGAGGTTAGATTTAGATCATACCTCATCTTCACCATACCCATTACCATCTTTAGGAGCAAATAACATATCACCTGTAACAAGTTCGAAAGCCGTACAACCAAAAGACCACATATCAACAGGGAAAGAGTAACCGGACTTTAATATTACTTCCGGAGCTCGATATTGTCTCGTTTGAATCTCTTCCGCAAACTGTTTATCAGCCCAACAAGCATTACCAAAATCAACTACTTTACACCTCATATCAATCCCATCAAGACTTCTCTCAGTTTTTGAAGATCCTTCACCACCTACAGTACCTACCATTGAAGCTCTTCTTTCTGATATCTTAGCAACCGCTCTTTTAGCTCTCCTTTTCAACTTCTTTTCAATAAGATTCATTGTAGATCCACCACCGTTTGCATTCCCCTCGGGTTTTTCTAGTATTGGAGTTAGTCCGGATCTTATAGGATCTTTAGCAGGATCAATGGTTGAACAAAGAAGAATGTTTTCAGGTTTTAAATCAGAGTGAATCATACCGAGTTCACGGTGTAAATAATCTAAACCAGTCAATATACATCTGCAAATCTCTCGCACGTTGTTCATCTTTAGACCTTTGTAATGATTGTATCTGATTAATCGAAGCAAGCTATCGCCGAGAAACTCAAGTACCATACATAAATGTTGCCCATTTGGACCTTGATGTTTGAAATGGTCGATAAGACGAACAACACATTTGGTATTGGCTTGATCTCCATCAGCAGCAGCTGAAAGAAACTCGATTTCGTGTAGTGCAGCTTGAGCAAATTGTTGTGCACTCTTCTGTATCTTTAAAGCAACATAGTTCTACAAAAAAAAGAGACATAAAACACATAACAATAACAAAAACATTCTTACAAGATATACAAAGATCTAATGAACTCTTACAATGCCTAAATCTAAGGTTATGATCCAAGACTTCAAAATCAAAATCATCATCACATAAAGCAAGGATCTTTAACCAATGTCTAGAGAACAAAGAGTGTATAAATTGTATAAAGGACGAATCTTTAGCTTTCAATTAGTGTATTTGGCACCATTTTCGATTCGATTGATCAAAGATAAACTGTTTAACTAAAGATTAGTACAATGCCAAATCTAGGGTTATGATCCAAGACTTCAAAATCAGAATCATCATCACATAAAGCAAGGATCTTTAACCAATATCTAGAGAACAAAGAGTGTACAAATTGTATAAAGGACGAATCTTTAGCTTTCAATGATTCGATTGATCAAATATAAACTGTTTTAACTAAAGATTAGTACAATGCCAAATCTAGGGTTATGATCCAAATCATCATCACATAAAGCAAGGATCTTTAACCAATATTCTTCAATTTGGCATCAAATTCGATTCAACTGATCAAATATAAACTGGTTTAACTAAAGATTAGTACAATACCAAATCTAGGGTTATGATCCAAATCATCATCACAATCACATAAAGCAAGGATCTTTAACCAATATTCTTCAATTTGGCATCAAATTCGATTCGACTGATCAAATATAAACTGGTTTAACTAAAGATTAGTACAATGCCAAATCTAGGGTTATGATCCAAATCATCATCACAATCACATAAAGCAAGGATCTTTATCTTCAATTTGGCATCAAATTCGATTCGATTGATCAGAGATAAACAGAAGCCAATGAACACAATTTGTGGGAAAATCAAAATCAAAATCAAAAGCAATAGAAAGTAGAGAAGATGCTTACAGATTTGAGAGTATCATAAGCAAGCCAAACGGTTGAGAATTGACCCCAACCAAGCTTTCTCTGAGCAATATAACGACCACCAGAAAAAAGATCACCGATTCTAACAGCATGATAACCACCTTTACGATAAGAATCGAAACCTTCTTCTTCTCCTTCTGATCCAGATGAAGATGAACACGACATATTCAAATCTATCTTTTGTCTGTTTAGATTTTGATCGTTGTAAAAAATTGGATCTTTGCAAAGAGAGAAAGAGAAAGACAAAAGAGAGGAATGGCACTCAGATTGCGTGTGGCCCTGAAAACGTAAGACCTTCTCCACTTTTTGCTCTTTTCTGTGTTTTTTTTTTTATAATCAATGGGTTGCTTCAGATTTTCCCGATTTAAACTTTTTTTGGTATAATTCTCGATTTTGCCCTTTTTTCTTAGAGAGTAGTTGTTGAGTTATTGCTCTTGATCAGGTGTTGTCTTTTTCCTTCTTCAAGAGCCAAGTCATAGAGACAACTTCGTCAAGCTTGACATTTCGTCGAACACTTGGTAAGCTATAAGCTTCAAGACTCGTACACACTCCAAAACTATCATTTACTGATTCCTAATGATCTACAATCTACAATTGTCTCAATTTAGCCACAAATTTGATCTCTTTTAAAGCTTTTAAAGCTCAATTATCCATTAGAACAAACAAAACACAGAACAATCTGAAATCAATGTTTATACTTTACTTATTAATCAAAAGAAGAAGCAATTACGAGAGGTGTTATTGAGTTATTGCTTCGATCAGGTGTTGTCTTTTTCTCTCAAGGGCCAAGTCAATGACTTTAACCTCAAAAAAGTCAAGCTTGACATTTCGTCGAACACTTGGTAAACTATAAGCTTCGAGACTCAATACAAACTCAAAAACTTTCTTCCACGAGTGTAGTAACGATCTACAATCTAAATTTTCTCAAATTAGCCACAAATTTGATCTCTTTTAAAGCATTTCAAGCTTGATTATCCATTAGAACACAGAACAATCTAAAAAATCAAACTTTATACAAAAGAAGAGAACACATTGATTCTAACAAAAAGTTTAATTACTCTAAATCTTTAACGATCTTGATACTCATGGAAAGAAGTTTTCTTTGTACGCCGTTATCGTCACGCCTATTAAAGGATCTCCTTCGTAGCTGCCATTGTTGTGATCGTGAAGAGCTTCTAGTGTTCGAAGTTTTTTTTTTTTCTCTCTGCATGGTGTTGAGATTTGGGCCTTTTTTCTTATATGGGCCTTAGCATGAGCCCATAAATCTTTGTGGCAAAACCAAAATAAAAAATGTGAGTTGAGCTAACACAAATCCTGAAATCCATAAGCAGAATTATATTCTTTTTTTCGTAAGCAGAATTATATATTTTTTTATTTCTATGTGGTGGATTTAGAATTTCAAGTCAAAACTAAACAACAACATAACTAATACAAACAGAATTAAACACTAACTAAAATTTGCACAAAACATAAATAACTCTAAAGACAAAAGCATGTAGAAAATGATAAAATCTTCGCCAAAAGAAACAGTCTAAACAAAAAGATAATCAAAAATTCACTCCAAAAGCTAACTCAACACATGCTCGAAACAAAACCAACAAAACTAAACGATAAACATTATTTGAACCTAAAGCCACAAAAAAAAAACACAAGATGATTTCGAAAGAACGCCTGAAAACCAGAAACACCATGGCCTTCTCTTATAGTGAAATAAAGCTATCTCACATTTAAAATCGCGTAGTCATACAGACTCGAAACACTAAAAGCAAATGCCAAATACACATGATCTCAGCCAGATCCGCTACATATAGACAAGGAGCGAAAGCATAACGAACCCAAAATCCGAACAAAGCATCGAACGAAAACATCTGAGGGGAACGCTCAGGAACAACCAACATCAGCGCAACCCAAGGGTTAAAAGACACTTAAAGCGACAAACCAGACAACCTAGAAGGAGAAAACCCGAACACAAATCGGCAGAAAATGACAAAAGACTTCTGTTTACCAGAGGAACCGAAGCAAGACAACATATTCGACCACCTAATACAAGAATACTAGGCAATGCAAGTCCAAAAGATGCTAACACTGGACATTTGAGCATTTTGTTCGGTTTGGTTTAAATATATCAGATATTAGGTAGTTTAAGTATCATATATTATGAATCAAACTAAATATATGCAAAAATAAATTTAGAAAACTAAAATTTGGTTCACTTCGATTATATTCAAATTCTACTAAATTTTTTTAAGAAATCTATAGTAAAATAAATGACTAGAAATATATCTGATGTAAATCAAATCTTAAATTTACGTCACAAAATTTAGATTGTCATTTTTTGTTATGATTATCTCATTTATGCCAAAAAGTTTGCATATAATTTTAAAGAATTAAGTTTTAGTTAAATGATAAAAAATTCCATCTATTCACTATTTACATTAAAATTGACTTTACATAATTACATCCTTTTTCTACATTATAAAAGTTAATTATAGATTAAATTTCTATCTATAACTTATAAATCTCTAAATGCATTGGTGGGATAACACTGCAGAGAGTATAAAGATAAGTTGGATTTCTTGGGCTAAAAAATCTCAATCTAAGCTTGCAGGAGGTATTGGCTTCAGGGATTTTAGAGCATTTAACATTGCTCTAGTAGCAAAGCAAGCATGGAGGATTCTCACTCAACCTGCCTCTCTTTTTGCTCAGGTTTATAGCTCTAAGTATTTTGCTTCTCACTCCCTTTTAGATGCCCAACTGCATTCCAGTCCTGGTTATACCTGGAGAAGTATCTTTTAAGGACTTCAATTGATCAAATCTGGTACCTATTGGCTCATTGGTAATGGTAAAAGGGTCAGGGTTTGGAAAGATAATTGGTTGCCAAAGGAGACTTTTGCACCTGCTGAACCATTGCCTCACACACCTTCATATTCTGAGCTTAAAGTTGAAGCTTTATTAAATCCTTATGGTACTGATTGGTGTCCTCAGAGGGTTCAACAGTTGCTTAGCCCCAATGATGCAGTTCTTTTGCAGCAAGTAAATCCTTCACAAATGGGTTGTGAGGATAAACCAATGTGGAGATATTCATATGATGGATTATATTATGTCAAATCAGGCTACCACTTTATTATGCAATCAAGGCATGTTGAATCTTCCGATGATCAGCATAGACTCACTCTGGCTTTACTAAAAACCATATGGTCCCTCTCAGTTCAACCATATGGTCCCTCTCAGTACATAGAACTCTAGCTGTTGGATCTGTTTTACAGAGACGAGGTGTATGTTTACACCAACTATGCCCACTATGTGGAGAAGACCCACAGTCTATCAATCATCTATTCTTCATTTGCATAGTCACTCAAGAGATTTGGCAACTCTTGCCAACTTCAGTTCCAGTCGATCAATTTTCCACTCAGAATCATCTCCTCAACTTGTCTCAACTGTTTAGCTCTTCTCAAGTTAGCTCAGATGCTACTGCATCTTCTTCTTCTTCCACTTCTTTGCATCCAACCACCTTGAGAGCTTATACCTTATGGAGGATTTGGAAAGGGTGTAATGCATTGATCTTTCAATGAATTAAATGGAGTATTCCTGAATACATTAACAAAGCTTTAACAGACTCCTTTCAATGGCACTCTTCTCAACAGGAGATTCCTGTCCCTCATCCACATCTTTTATCATACTCTAATGATGTTTCATTGCCTACTAATCAATGTCCTCTTCTCTTAACAAATGCTTCTTGGTTATCATAGAATGATCGTATTGGGATTGCATGGATTCTACTAGACAATGGATGGCTAATATCAAGTGGATCAGCTTCATGTCCTTCAACTGATACAGCTTATCATGCAGAAGCAGTTGCAGTCCGTGAAGATCTTCTACAAATGGTTCGATTTGGAGTCTCTAACTTCAAATTCTCAAATGATAACCAACGACTAATGAAGCTACTGCAACATTCCTCTGTTTCTTCAGCATCTATTGCCTCTGCACGAGCAACTATCACTTTGCAAGACGTTATGTGCTTAAGTTCTAAGTGCACCGTTATCTCTTTTGATTATGCATCTAAAAATAACTTTAGTTTAGTTAATGATATGGCTATAACGGTTAGGAGATATTATTCCCCCTATATTATCAAACTCTTTAGTTAACTTAATTTTATAATGACAAGTTATATATACATGAATTGAAAATTAATATTTCGTGACCCAAATTGTCAACACAAGTTTGCGCACCGACATGATATTGTTGATCTTGCGTTATAAACATGGACACAATTAGAACACGTAAAATATATATTCATTTGACTTTGACTCGTTTGTTAGTGCTATTATACAAAATATTCAACTCTTCTTTTGAGTCTTAAACTGAATTCGTATGGGCTTTTTTTTATATATTTTGTCAACCTTGGTTTACTTGGTGGATGTCCAAAACTATTCATTATTATATATATATATATATATATATATAT
>OVBE01000358.1:0-53351 GCA_900406425.1 Iberis pinnata
CATCTTCAATTCTTCATAATTGCAAAATAGATCCTCCAAAGTCTCGGACTCAACAATGTTTATATTTGAGCCATTGCCCATTTGCACTAATCTTTAGGTTAAAGTGTGTTATTCAATACTTAGCCTTTGTCATTGTGTCAATCGGCATTTTTCTCCATCCTCTCGTAATCTTGGTTCCATGTGTCACTCATGTGTTACACAAGGACTCAAACTGGACAACACTCATGTCTGATGCCATTCGTTTTTCACCATTATGATCAGAAGAATCTCTGCTCTACTGTTGTTTGTGTCTCAAATGCCTCCTCAAAGGTAAGTTCTCTCTTTTGGTTTTTATCTAAATGTGTACTCAAGCAGGGGGAGATATGGAGGTAATAAAGTGATGAAGGTAAGTAATGCGTGATACATAGTATATTTGATGAGTGTGTTTCATGATTCACATTTTTCATATATTTGATGTTTGACTCTTTGAAGTTCTGTTTTACTGATATCATGGCTGATTCTATGATTTTGAATCTATTTTGGTTTATGAACATGTGCTCTAATCAGAGCCGGTCCTGAGCCCAAACAGAGCAAGCATGCGCTTACGGTCCATTTTTCAATTTAAAAATTTTAGCTAAGAAAACGGTCAATTTTTTGAAAAATTGTACAATTTTGGCCTATTTTTCCATTGTAGATTGCGGTCTTTAGAAAATTTTTAAAATCTCAGGACCGGCCCTGGCTCTAATGAACTTGTACTGTAGTGGCTATAAAATGACTTGTCCTTGTTGTGCTTGTTGTGTCTGTGATTGTAAATGTTTGAGCTGCAGATGCTTGAGTTCAGACATTCAGATAAAAAGGGGAAGATTGTTAAGTCAGAGACTTTGAGGGACCAAATTGCAATTATTAAAGAGTAAAATTGGAGGCAAAGAGAATATTTTAACGAGAACATTTATGGAAATCAAGATTATGGAAGATATTAGAAGATAATATATTAACAAAAAGATTTATGGAAATCTAGATTAAGGGAAGATTCTAAATTGAAAATTTAGAGATCAAGCAAGTATAAAAAGATAGGTTAGGTTAACCTAGGCTTTTATGCTTGCTGAGAATAAGAAAAAACAGAGAGTTGGTCGTGAGAGAAATATAGAGCGTCTGAGTTTTCTCTGGTAAGTGAAACATGAGTATGTTACACACATGTTGGTGTGCGTGAGACATGGTAGATTAGGAATTGGTCAGTGTCGAGTCAAGAGTTCTTGTCGTCAAATAAATCTGATTAAATAAATCTGTAAGATTTTTAAGTGGTTCTTAATAAAGTGGTTCGGTTGAGGACGTAGGCATATTGTTGAACCTTGTTAAATCTCGTGTGTGTTGATATATTCACGTTCTTTCAATTGTCTCTGTGATATTAGAAGTTTCAAGAATCTCCAGAATCTTGAACAATAATATATTTTCTCTTAGCATTCCATATTTTGTTTTGATAGAATATGGGCCTTGTGAGTTGTGAACCACTACAGTTCCTTTTGAGCCACTTCCATTCCGTTGGCGATGAGATCGATGGCTCATTTTGATTTTGATTTTGATTATTTGGGAGAATCATTGGAAGTGAAGTGAAAGAACCGACCGTAACATTTTGTAGGCACAAAGATATGCTAAATGATGTACAACCTGATAGAATTTTTAATCTTTTCGCAATATTCTTTATTATCACTTTACCACTAATCTCGACCATCCAATGGAAAGAAGATCTGAGATGATGTAAAATCGTATGATAAATCCCCCACATGAATCTCGTATATATCAAGTCATTGTTTTTGATTTTATTGACGACTTACTTGCAATATGGATTTTACTATCTTGCATGATTAATTAGCTCAACACTTACAATGTTTTTTTTTTGTTTTTTTTTTACTGATGGAACAATTTAATTAAATACGGAAATCTTAGTCAATTTAATGCGCCTAAGATTTTCGTATGAAAAGTTTTAGCAGACTGGTCTCGGTTCTAGAGCCAAGATTATATATTAGTAGTCGAGGACTCTATTTAAATGTATACATACATTTTGTTTAGGCCACTTGATCGTTTAGATTTTAAGCGATGGGTGTTTTGTTTCTTTAAAAACCAAATAGTTATGGTTTAGTGATTATCACATATGGAGAGGAGTCGTCATGTTGGTCTAGGTTCAGAATCGATTCTCTTTGAGTGTCAAATTACGAAATCATTTTTTTTTACCAATTAAAGACGGTGTCACATTTTAGACCAGTTAAAGATGATGTTACATTTTAGACCCATCAAAAAATTCGATGAATGAATTATTTGACGGTATCACTCACCTTTGAAAAGAAAGTAAAGAGATTGGTTCTTAACTTTTCCTAGTTAGCCAAAAAAAAATGTAAAGAAAACCAAAACAATTTACTTGGGATATAGCTTTCCACTTTGCTAAATGTATATAACTATTGATTGATACAAACCAGGCTATATTGAGATACGGTAATTAAGATGTTGCTTACGTAGTGGAACCATTATAGTGTAAGTTATATGAATGTGGCCGACAATATATAAGGATGCAGAAGGCACCGATTCATGAGACTAGGCATAAAACTAAAGATGAAACAAAGTAGCTTTCATTGTTATAAATATATTTTGTATATATGTGGTTACAACTTAATTCTAATTCAGATTTTAATTTTGAGAATAAAGAAGCAAGGATCAAACAACCAAGTGACTCATTGCAAGTAGCAACAAGCAAGGAGAATAAACCAGGTCACATTTTTCATACATATCAGTTTTAATACTGAATTACTTTGTATAATATTGTTTTATTTTGTATAGGACCAACTTGCAACCAATATTCAAAATGCTACTCTGTTTATAGTTTGGAGATTATCTTCTATATTTTATATTTTTGTTTAATATAAAGATTTGAAAAGATGATGTCTAAATTTCAGTCTTTTAACTTCTTAAAAAATTACCATTATGTTTAAAGTTTCCCTCTACAGAAACACCGACTTAAGAAAATAGTTCTTTCTTTTTGTTGAATCCTGACTGTATTTAGATTAGTTTTCCATTATACTAGAGTATAACTCTTTAAAATATTTGAACGGTATTATCCGAGCTAGGGATGTTAAATTGGATCAAAACCCATGAGTTTACTCAAACCCACAAATAGTGGGTAGGAGTTTTACCATTTTATAAGAAAATATGGATTAAAATTGGGTAGGATTTTTTTTATTTAAAAACTCATATGGGTATACCCAATAGGGTAATGGGTTACCCATGAGTTTTATTTTTGTTCTTTGATTGTGTTAAATATTAATTTATACTAAGACTCCAAAATCTTTTATTTGTAAAACCAAAAAATTACTTTTTCCGAAAAATTTAATTTTGGCAGGAAAATATGATTTTGCGGTTTTGACGGGAAAACGTGATTTTGCGATTTTTGCGGGAAACATGATTTTACGGCTTTGACGGGAAAACGTGATTTTACGGTTTTGGCGAGAAAACATGGTTTTGCGGTTTTGGCGGGAAAACATGATTTTAAGGTTTTGGCGGGAAAACGTGATTTTAAGGTTTTGGCAGGAAAACGTGATTTTGCGGTTTTGGCGGGAACTCGTGATTTTACGGTTTTGACAAGAAAACGTGATTTTACGATTTTGATGAGAAACCATGATTTTGTGGTTTTTGTGGGAAAACGTGATTTTGCGGTTATGGCGGAAAACGTGATTTTGCGGTTTTACGGGAAAACGTGATTTTACGGTTTTGATAGGAAAACGTGATTTTGAGGTTTTGACGGGAAAAATAATTTTTCGATTTTAAAGGAAAGAATAATTTTGCGGTTTTGGTGGGAAAATGTGATTTAACAGTTTAGGCGGGAAAAAGTGATTTGGCAGTTTAGGCGGGAAAATTTTATTTTGCGGTTTTAGCAGGAAAAAATAATATTTTGATTTTTAAAGAAAAACATAATTTTGCGGTTTTGGCGGGAAAATGTGATTTGACAGTTTAGGCGGGAAAAAGTGATTTGGCAGTTTAGGCGAGAAAATTTTATTTTTCGGTTTTAGCGGGAAAACTTGATTTTACTGTTTTAGTGGAAAAACGTGATTTTGCGGATTTTGTAAAAAAACAGGATTTTGCGAGTTTGAATCATGATTTTAAATATAGGTTTTATTATTATGTATATATAGTGTAATAATAGTGTTAGTAGTGTATATGAAATAGTTAAATGGGAATCCATGGGTAAACCCATACCCCATAGGGTAGTGATTGGGTTTAACCCTTCTTATCCAATATAGTCGGATTTTTTTAGGTTTGGGTTTTGTCTTGGTGGGTTTTTCTGGGTTTGGGTTGGGCTTGGTAATTTAGGACCATTTAACATCCCTAATCCGAGCATTGTATTTATCTTCATTTGGGGTATTTTTTACTATTTAATAAGGAAGACAACGACAATCAAATCATATACAATTTGGTTGATTTTTATAAAACAAAAAATAAAATTAAAAGGATCGACGATTTTTTTTCTTCTGAAGCATATCAACCCACACTATTTTTCTCCGAACTTATTGCCTCATCAGTGTACTACACAAACTAGTCGATTTCTTAGCAAATCTTCCAAACTTATGATGTTTTTTAGATTCCCCCACAATTAATTAACACACGAAATCACATATTTCAAATTATAATTACCATTAGAAATTATGTTTCGGTTATTTTTTTATTTAGGGTTCTTCAGAAGGAAAATTTTGAGAGCTAATTAAGAAGTCAAGCCATAAATCCTTGTGCTTTGGGACTTGATTTTTTCCTAAAATTGATTTGTGGCTTGATTTTTTTCATTAACTCTCAAAATCACCTTAAGAACCTTAAATCGAAAAATAACCCAAACCCAAACGCAATTCTAATCGTAATTATAATTTTAAGTCGCTATTTAGTGTGTTAATTAATTATGTGGAAATCTAAAGAAAATCCTAAATTTGGGAGGGGGGGGGGAAGAGTTCTAAAGAATCGACTAGTTGTACACTCATGAAACAACAAATTCGAGGAAAAATAATGTGGGTTTATATTCTTCAAGAAGAAAAAATCGTTAACCCAATTAAAAATTGTCTAAACTCTTTAATCATTGGCTTCCGTTAATTAATTTAGCTAAAACTGAAGCTGTTGGTTGCTTTTAGCTGCCTAAACGTATGAAACTTAGAACGATCATTAGTAACTTTAATAGTAGACTTATTAGAAATTATAGACTGTAGTCAATGCTTAGACTTCGTCACTAGATTGTAGACCATACGTAAGAACAATAACTTATAATGTTCACAAGTGCTAAACAACATTTAATAATACACGTGTATCCATAAATTAAATAGAGGAATTTCTTTAAATATCAATAAAAAATGTTCAATTTTCAAAAATATCACATCATTTTTAAAATTTCAAAAATGACATTAAATTGTTTCCCTTTTTCAAAAACAAATACTACAAAAATAAAAAGTAAACCGTTAAGGGGTTTTTTTTTCTACAAAAGAACAACCTCTTTTATTTATCAGTTATGCAAATAAATCAAGTGAATCAACACACCAATAAGGTGAAGAAGTTCCAACAACAAAAAAAACAGCACTGCGATCCCTTGCTCGTCTAGCCAGTAGAGCAGCTCTCCGATTAAGCAAACGGGATTGGTGAATCAAGGTAAAATCGTTGTAGAGCAGCTTCAATTTAGCAAACTCATGTAGCTCTACTGTGAAAGCAGGCCACTCGCCAGGATCTTGAACCATTTGTGTCAATTCAACTGAATCGGTCAGGAAAATACCACAAATCTTCCTTTCAAATTAAGTGTCTTCATTGCCCAAAGAAGGTCGTGGAGTTCAGCATGTGTGGGTGATTTGACATTGCAAATACCCTTCATGCCCAAGATATCAATAGTGTTATCCTGGAGTTAAAGGACCAGCCTATGCCACATGTTCGACTATTATGTTTCCATGATCCATCAATGTAGCAAGCTACTGGATATTGACTCCAAAATTGCATTTCTGGATTAGTAGGAAGAGATCCTGAGATCAATTGATGTTGTCCCGACTCCAATGAGTTATCATGGGCTGAAACCCATTCGCGAAACTCCGATTGCGCAAGATGCACTATATCTGGTGGAAGTTGCCTTTTCCCTTGGAAAATTACCGCATTACAAGCTTTCCAAATGAACCAGATTAACCAAAGAAAAATGGATATCGGATCATCCTGAGAAGGCGAATAGGAGCCCTTCATTAAGAGATAATTCAGATTCTCCGAAAGATTTGAAGAGGGAGACCGCCCATATTCAAATGGAATATTAGCTAGGGCCCAACATTGTCGGGGTGACATGTAAACAGAACATGATTAATCGATTCATTGTGAATCCCACACTGGGAACAGAGTAGATCTACCTGTATTTTCCTTGTAGCGAGTCTTTCATTAACCGGGACAGCACCCGAGGAAACTTTCCATAAAAAGAGCTTCATCTTTGTCGGAGCATTCATGTTCCTTGAGAATATTAATTGAGGGTTCTTGTAATAAAACTCTGGATCCCTCATCATTGGCTATCAAAAACTTATACCCGGACTTAATCGTATAATGCCCAATCTTTGTAAAATTACAACAATACCCATCCTCCGCCATTTTGGAAGGTCTAATGCTTAAGACAGAGATAACATCTTGTTGCTCAATTAATTGTTCCACCCTAGATTTATTCCATTGGGATGTATTTGGAATTAATAGATCACTAACCTGCATATCAGCATTGATATCATTTATTCGTGCCTGAGGTGTACGTGCAAAAAAATTGGGTAACCAATTATCAGACCAAACCTTAGTCTGCTGCCGGTTCCCGATCACCCTTCTAACACCTCTTTGGATATGTGGAATTGTATTCCAAATGCTCCTCCAGGCGTAGGATGGTTGATTAGGTTTTAAAGCTTGAAATGGTGATCTACCCCTAAAATATCGTCCCCGTAATGTCCTGGCCAATAACGACTCGGGGAATTGTTGCAGTCGCCATAACTGCTTTGCCAAGAGTGCTTGATTGAATTTTTCCATATCCTTAAAGCCTAAACCACCCCATTTCTTTGGTAGACACATACGGTCCCATGCAATCCAATGAATACCTCGAGAACTGCCACTTGAACTCCACCAGAAATCTGCCACTGCACCAGCTAACTTCTTTAGTAGGTGTTTCGGTAAGCAAAAACATGACATCACATACGTGGGCAATGCTTGTGCCACCGATTTTATCATGATCTCTTTACCTCCTTTAGAGAGTAATTTCGCTGACCAGCTATTGATACGGGCATTTAGTCGATCTCTGACATATGCGAAAACCTGGGCTTTGGACCCATGAAGTTGTTCACGTATACCCAAATAATTAATAGACATGTCGTATCGGTAAATCCCAAGCCGATGTTGGATTAAGAGGCATCCTGAATCGGGAAGCTCTTACCAAAAATAATATTCGATTTATCAAAATTGATACATTGGCTTGACGCCTTTCCATATATGTTCAGTATCTGTGCCACACGATCAGCCTGACCTACTGTGGCCTTACAGAAAAAAAAAAAAGATTATCATCCGCTAAAACTAAATGTGAAATCGGTGGGCAAGCCCGCCCGATTTTAATACCCTGAATTTTCTTTCGAGCTTCTGCCCTCCTGAGATTTGCAATAAGCACTTCTGTGCAAAGTATGAACAAATAGGGAGATAATGGGTCCCCCTGACGCAATCCCCTAGATGGTCTAATTAATCCTTTGGGATTACCATTGATAAGAGCCTGATAAGACACAGAACTCACACATATCATAATCCAATCAACCCATCTTGTAGCAAAACCCATTTTGAGTAAAGTTGCACAGAGGAAACTCCATTCAACTCTATCGTACGCTTTACTCATATCTGTTTTGATAGCCATAAAGGCCTTTATACTTCCCGGTTTTGTGCGAAGAGCATGAAAGGCCTCTTGCGCTATAATTATATTATCAGTGATTAGGCATATGCTTTTCTCAGATGCCTTTTCTCAAAAGCCGACTGTGTTTTCGATACTATTTTGGGAAGAATATGTTTAAGACGTTGACACAAAACCTTAGAAATAATCTTGTAACAGACATTACATAGGCTTATAGGTCGAAATTCCATCATGGCCCGGGGTTGCTCCGTTTTTAGAATAAGACAGATATGTGTCTTGTTTAACCGGGGGTCAAGAAAGCCCGTCCGCATGAAATCACGGACCATCCCAATTATCTGAGGCCCAACAATATGCTAAAATTGTTGATAAAAAATCGCAGTCATACCATCTGGGCCTGGTGCTTTTTTCGGTTGCATTGAGAAAACGGCATCTCGCACCTCTAAATTTGACACTGGTTGTAATAAGGATTCATTCATCTCCTCCGTGACCAAACGTTCGACTGGTTCAA
Source organism: Iberis pinnata (assembly GCA_900406425.1). NCBI lineage: Eukaryota > Viridiplantae > Streptophyta > Magnoliopsida > Brassicales > Brassicaceae > Iberis > Iberis pinnata. Next base: position 8,394 of record OVBE01000358.1, read on the forward strand.
GAGCTACTTGTACGTACTCAACATTCGACGCCTGAAAAAGAGTTTGGAAATAGTTAACCGCTTCCATGATGATATCTTCCTCTTTTTCAACCCACTCCCCGTTACTAGAATTCAGACCTGTAATCCGATTTCGGGCTCGCCGCTGTTTTGTTGTGGCATGAATGAATTTGGTATTTTTATCACTTTCCTTAAGCCATGTTATCTGAATTTTCTGTTTCCAGAAAATTTCCTCCTCAGTAATTGCCTTCCGCATTTGATCCGATAAATTAGAAACTTCCCCATTGGGAGTGTCATCAGTAGATATAGCATTATCTAACTGTTCTTTTAACCTTTCTAAATGAACACCAGAATTAGCATTTACCGATTTCCTCCATTATGAAATTTGGCGACGACAGAATTTAATTCGATCACCCAAAAATATATCAAGAGATGGGTTCAAACCATTCCATCCTAACTTAACAATATGTTGGAAACTTGGTTGGTTGATCCATCTTTTGTCAAATCGGAACTGATGTGTGCCTTTAATTCGTTTTTGTGTTGTAGTGAAGAGAATCGGTCGATGATCAGAACCTAGGAAACACAAATATTCCACATGCGATCATGAAAACCGATCAAACCAATCCTCATTACCCATAGCTCTATCTAAACGACACCAAACGATATTCTTCCCCCGACGCCCTACCCAAGAAAGACTATTTCCGGTGTAGAGAAAATCGAGCATACCACAACACTGGCGCATTAACCAAAAATCGAGAAAAGAATTCTCTGAACATGCACGACCACCTTGTTTTTCATGATGATCTACAATTTCATTAAAGTCTCCAATCATAGCCCAAGCTCCAGACCGATTAGAACTAATTCGTTTTAAACGTTCCCAAACGATATCGCGTTTATTATGAACATGGTGACCATAAACGAAAGAGATATAAGTTTTATTTCCATCCAAAGTAACCAAAGTATCGATTACATTTTTGTTATGAAAAAGAACTTGAACATTAAATTCTTGTAAAGCAAAAAGGGCTAGTCTCCCACTTAGACCAGAAGGGTCAACAGTAAATAAAAAATCATATCCTAAAAGCGCTTGAAGATCTTGAAGAAAATCGCGATTTTGTTTTGTCTCCATTAAAAATAAAAGGCCCAGGAAGATCGTACGCCGAAGATCCCGTAACCGTCGAACCACCAAGAAGCTACCCGCCCTTTGACAGTTCCAATTCAGAATCATTTAACCATTCTCCTGGTGGTGTTCCTCAACCACATGGCCTGCGAAAGACTCATATTCTTTCCCACTCGAGGAAACCATCTCTGAGAAGGATGGAAACAACTCATTCTTTAAACCTGGGAATCCAAAAAGGCGAGAAGTTTTTGACCTTAACCTGGATCCATGGAAATTGGAATGTCCAATTTTCTTCTTAACATGTAATGCCTTGTTCAACAAGGCAACCTTCTTTATGGCATGACTTTTACCTCTACGTTTCGGAGTTGGCATTTGAGCGATAGAGAGATCATGAGATTCTAGCTCCACTTTAGTTCTTAAAGTTAACACAGTTGAGCTATCGTGACTAAAGTCACATTGAAGCAAATCGTTAATATCCTGCTCCTTTAACAAGAAATCATTACCTTCATTAATCTGGGAATATTCATTGTTAACAATAGTTGTCGACATGCCCACAAGGAAATCTGAAACTTCCCCTAATTCTAATCCCTGGCCCAGCCCATTATCCATACTTACCCACAAAGCTTCCATATCCTCAGAATCATCAGCGATAGGATTTCCCCCCCCCCTCCTTGTGTTTTTCGTATGGCCCATTTGGCCCATAGACCCTTCCTTAGCTATGCTTGTAATCTGGTCCATATCCACTAATGAGGACAGAGGCCCACTACGCTCCACTTTTTTTCTCTTTCCAAGTGAAATCGTGCCATTGTTTACTGGGCCCATATCAGACAGGCCCACTTCCCTGATTCGGCTGGGCCTTTTTCCAAGTGTTGGGCCACAAATTCAACTTCCAACCCATTCTTCTGTTCACATGAAAATAGACCCACTGACTTGTTGACCTCTCCCTTTCCTCCGATCCTATTTCCAATGCCTGTTATAGAACTAGCACCAGAACGGGTATTAGCAACCATTCCTTCAATCCCAAGAGAAGAATCTGGAAAAAGATTCCGTTTCACTGGTGGACGAGAAGATATGTGTCCACTGCTTCGACTGGTTCCTTCACCGGAATTCGAGTGACGATTTTTCCAATAATTCCTTCGATGATCCGTTGCCCCCGTACCACGTCCAAATTTGTGTGGACCACCATCTGAACTACCATCTTTCTTAGACGGATTCTTCTCCAGTTCTTTTTGCAACAAAAGACACTCGAACACGTCATGGGTCAGTTTCTTACATCTCCGGCAGAAACCGTGAAGGTTCTCATAATCCAACTTAACCCAAAGGATATCACCATTCGGCAGCTCTAATTCCCTGTTGAAAATTAGCGATTTGTCAGCGTCAAGGATTACCCTAATCTTCCCCTCATTGACATCAACCATGACACATTCTCCAATTTCCTCACCAATACTTCTATAGAGTGTTTCATTCTTGTAAATATCACGAACTCCTACCACATAAATCCAGAAGATAATCGATGATCGGTAATTCAACCGAGAGTTTGGTTCTCAATGATCTAAAGTCATCATCCACTTATCAAAAAAGTAAGGCCTTAAAGCCAGGACCTTCTCTAAATCTGCTTCCTTCTGAAACCGGAATCGAAACCGACCATTCCCTAAATCGTAACCTTGAACATGTCATGGACATAGCCACACCCGTGGGAAAATCGTAAGTAACTGTTTCACTCCAGGGCCTTGAGCAGTTAGATTGAGCACCCGACCCACCAAGGTTCTCTCAAAACTCTTTAACCAGAGCCGAATTGTCAAAGTTGAGCAGCTTTAGTGGCGGAATCTTCCTCTTGTTACCGTTACCACCACCGCCAGAGATCACATCACTCTGTCGGGACATTGTGGATAGCGGGTAAAGTGCAAGAGAGAAGAAAATAGAATAAACAGAGAAGCACAGAGAATTTGATATCTTGATGTTATACCAGAATACCATTTTATACTCTTGACTAATAGCCTTAATCATCCTTTGTGAAAACAGGACTCACAATCTCCTTATTTCTAAAAACAAAATATTGATATACATATATGTATTCGAATCCAGATCCATCAATATGCCTTTCTGTGATCGAAACCCCAATCTATTGATGAAATCTCATATTCCTTTGTGAATCGCTGTGATTCGCAAATCCATAAGTGTATCGGTATAAAGAAAGATTCAATCACTATAGCTACGAACCTCAGCCTAAAAGGAAAGGACATCGAAAGAAGTATCGATATCCCCGATCTTCTAAGGAAATCAAAATTGATTTTCATCGCCGGTGAAAAAGCACCACCACCGTCATCCTAGAGAGAGAGGCCCAAATTTATTAGTTAAGAGAGAACTTTTAGATAACCGTTAAGGGTTTGGAATTTAAATTTTTGAGTTTGGACTCACTAATTAGAGTTTAAAGTTTAGTTTTGAAGGGAGTGAGTTTGGTTTGGGAGGTTTAGCGTTTATTTGAATGTTAAAGCTACTTTAAATTTGTGGTACTTGTAGAATAAAAATATTTTATAGTACTTTTGAAACATGATGGTATTTTTGAAACTTTTGAAAGTGTATGATATTTTTGGAATATATATTTAGTTTTTTTTTTTGAGAATGCCCCAATTAAATATCATTATAACTAGAGTAATACATAAAACTCAAATACATTATATATACAATGTTTTAAGTTTGGTTGTCTAATTAAAAATTTGCTCATAAAAAGTAAAAACTAAAACTATATAAAGAGGGATGCATTAAAGAAAGTTGTTTGGAAAAGCTTTAACAAAACAACAAGATTGGACTAGTTGATTGATAGGAAATTTGAGGGTATTTCTAAATAAAAGTGGTGTGTGTAAGAAGAAATAGTAAACTAAAGGGCCAAGTTGCAAAAAATAAGTGGAAAAGGAAGAGAGGAGAATGGAGAATGACGTAGAGTTACAAGTAGGGACAAAACGATGCGTTAGATCTCAATGTCCGTACAACTGAATCTTAAGGGTATAATGGCAAATTAAGGAGGTTGTTAACTTGTAATGTCTTATGCTCTTTTGTTGATAAGACATCGCTTTGCTTTTCAAAAATATATAGATTTTGGTGTTTGGTGATCAGTCACACCTATGTTTTCTTGTTCTTGTTTTTTTGTTTTTGTACAATTTTTTATTATATAATATGTATAGTGATAGACTTATTGGAAGGGAAATAGCAATGTATATTAGAATTACAAGTACTAGGGAGACTGCACATAAGAAAGAAATAGATTATAAAAAAACCTATTTTCTCTCAAAAGTGAAAGCGCCGTCAAGGATTTTTGTGAGATCCGCCGCTGGGCCGGTCGCCGGTGGCTCACGCAGCGCCGGGACTGGCTCCTTTTTGTTTCTCTGTCTTGTTTTCTGTAGTTATCGGGTAAGTTACGGTGCTTCTTCGTCGGAGTTTGGTGTTTCTCCAAGCTTCAGATCGTCATCCATGGAGTCTTCGTCGGTGTCATTGGAGTTTCCCGACCTAGGTTGGTGTCAAGCGTAGCTTCGTGCAAGTTATCCTCGGTGGTTCAAGATCTCGCGACGTCGTTAGGCTAATGAGGTGTCAGCACTTTCCTTTTCGAAGGTCTGGTTGGACGTTGGTGTTCTGCTTTGCCGGGCTCAGATACGTGGGGTAAGGTGTCTTTATCCCCTTGCTTGCCAGGTCGTGTGTGATTTTGTTTGGGGCTAAGGGGCTAGTTGCAAGACTATGTTGGTGTGATTTAGTTTTTTATCCTCTGTTTTGGATGTGGTTGCTCTTTTGTTGAAGCTTTCTTGGTTGGGTCTTTAGGGCTTGCTCTCTGTTTTACCTGCCAGGGTAGTGTTTTGGGTTTTTTTCTTTGATGTCGGTTGTTGTAGTTCTGGACTCTTGTCCGGAATACCTTTTTGAAGCCTCATTTGCTGGGTCTTTAGCTTTTCCTCGGCTTCGGGCCTTCATTCAGCCGCCGGTGTTCAACCTTTCCTTACACTGGTTCTCAAACCGCGTCTTGCTTTGATTCTCGGCGCAACGACACATTTATGGAGCGACGTCCGACCAAAAGACGCGCCTTCAGAGTCGGTGTTTATGATTATTTTAAGATGTCGGTGCTGGTTACTGTTTGGACCTGGTTTTGTAAAGTCTCTATAATCCGTCAGTCTAGGATTGAGTCAAACTAAAGTTCGGCTAGTGAAGAGAGCGCGTTGTTGCGTGGAAGGTAAAAAGTTTTCGTGGTTGTGGCTCTTTTACATTTGTTGTTTTTCTTCTCTTGTTTTCCAGTCTGTATGACCGTTGGTTGTTGTAACCGTGTAATCGGTTTTATGTTTTTTTAATCAAGAAGGAAAAAAAATATTAGAATTACAAGTTAAAATTAGTTTATTATAGGTTTGCTGTACAATTATTTTAAAATGTCATTGTGCCCTTTTAAATAACTAGTTGGACTTTTATATTTTGTTTTGCTAGTAACATTTTTTTTTAGGGTCTAGGTTTACGGTTTAAAACTTATATTTTGAGGTTTTTTTTTGGCTAATCTTATTTTTTGTTGGCTAATATGTTTTTTTGTAGTCTTACTTATTTTTGAGGTTTAGGTTTAGGGTTATACTTTGGAGTTGAGATTTATATTTTTGGGTTTATGGTTTATATTTTGGGGTTTAGGGTTTATATTTTGGAGTTTATGACTCATATTTTGAAGTTTATGATTTATATTTTGGAATTTAGGATTTATAATTTGTAAAGGGTTTATACTTTGGAGTTTAAGGTTTATGATTTGGAGTTTAGAGTTTGTATTTTAGAGTTTATAGTTTATAGTTTATATTTTGGAGTTTATAGTTTATATTTTGGAGTTTAGAGTTTATATTTTTAGTTTAAAATTTATATTTCGGAGTTTAAAGTGTTTTTTTATAGAATTTAACCAATGTTTTATACATAATGTTGTATATATAAGTAGTCCGACTATTTTTCAGTAGTATGACAATTTACCTATTTATAATTTACTAAAAGGAGAATTTATTATTCACTGTTTTATAAAATTTGTGTCCATTTTAAATAATTTTAATTATGTTAAATTCAAAAAAAATATGTGTTTTTTGATAAATTTTTGTAGTTTTATTATTTAATGTTAGATGATTTTATTTATAAATATAATGAAAAAGTGGAATTTGAAAAATAAAAAAGATAAAGAGAGCATGGTACATGGAAAGTGAGGGGTAGAGAAGAATACTATTCCCAACAACTAATTATAGATTGCATTGGTTAGTTACTAAATATTGGTCATTATCAGTTTTCTCGCAAATTAATCATTTAAATAATTTTAATTATGTTAGATGTAGAAAAATATATGTTTTTGGGATAACATTTTTTTATATTATTATTTGAATTTATATGATTTAGTTAGCAAAAATAGGGAAGGAGATAAAATTTCCAAAAAAAAACAAATTTAACTCAAAAAATACAGAGGGTAGAATTTCTGAAGGTTGTTTCATTGGAGAATTTTAAGTCGCGATGGACAAAAGAAATAGATTCTAGGGTTTTGTTAAAATCGATGTTGTTTCCTTTTAAAACTGCTATTTTTTATATAAAACCGAAAACGTTTTAATTAGTTTGTACACGCGAGCATCAGTGTTTATCATCCAGTCCACTTCAGTATTTGAGTCACCCTTGTTAATAGAAAAGTTAACGGCGTAACAATCGAAACAATTATGAGCAAAAATTTTTAAATGTGCGTATGTAAATTAAAATTTTAAAGAGTAAAAGATGTAATTAGCATTAATAAACCTTATCCCGTTTTTTACCCACCTATTACCGTTTACTTTAAATTCCCAATCTTTATTTTAGCTGTTATAATTTTATTAGTGACTACGATTTGGAACCAGGCCCGTCCCACCTTTAAAGGCTCATAAAGCACTAGTGTTAGGCCTGGCCATATATGTTTTTTTTTTTTTTTAATTTGGCCACATCTAAAAATTTCAACACACCAGGTACGTTTTCCATAAACACCAAAGTTAATCTCTTAAAACTTAAAGTTGGACCTCTGGAACTTGACAGAGCTTGTTGTTTATTGGGCCTGATGTGGGCCTATGCAAATTGTATAGGTTACGAGTTGCATTATCTATAACCTTAATATGTCACCTAAGATCAATGCAAGAAAATCTATTTTAGTAATCACTCTAAATTTAACATGGTATAAGAGCCACCAGTCTAATACTTAAAAAATTGCAGCTCAAATTATTTTTTTCTTCGTTTCAACGTTTTCTAATGGCAGAAACAACTACACGTCGTACAATTTCTCTTTATGATCTTACTTTTGGAGACAATCTCGGTATTCTCGTCTCGAAACCACTACTAAAATGTTCAAATGATGATGAATGGAGCAAAAACTGCCGCTTAGCTCTGAAGGCTCGTAAGACATTCGGTTTTGTTGATGGCACAATCAAACAACCTGCTGAAGATTCTCCGGATTATGAAGATTGGATCGCCAATAATACTTTGGTTTTCTCTTGGATGAAACTCACGCTTGATGATGCTATATATTCATCGATGTCACACCTTGATATGCATATGACCTCTGGACACACATTCAAAAAAACGCTTTGGTGTTGAAAATGGTCAAAGGGTACAACGCTTGAAGACAAATTTTGCAAATTGTCGCCAAAAAGGACTTTCGATCGAATCATATTACGGTAAACTAACAGCTGTGGTGTAGTTTATCGGATTATCAACAAGCAAAAACAATGGACAAAGTGCGCAAAGAGCGAGAAGAGGAAAAACTTCATCAGTTTCTCATGGGTCTTGACAATACTCTTTATGGACTAGTTAAATCTGCTCTTCTTTCTCGCGTTCCTCTGCCAAGCCTTGAAGAAGCGTATAATACGTTGATTCAAGATGAAGAATCCAAGCTTAATAGTCGTTTACAGGAAGTGCAACACGAAGGTGTAAGTTTTCATGTTCAACAAGTCAACGTTGTTTCTGTCACGTCTCTGAACTTCACTAGTTCGCAAGACGGTCCATAGCAAAGGTAGGATCCGAAAGCTTGGCTATGGAAAGGGGGATGAAAGGACTTAGTTCCTTTCATGGAAATGCGGAAAAGGGGGAATCCGAATGGAAAACTTAGCCTTTGGACTCAAAAGGTCCAAATGGCTAAGTGAAAAGATGGAAAGACTTGGGCAAAAAATAGTTGGAAAACTCAAAGGCTCGAATCCAGCTGGGACAAGTTGAAAGATAGAGCTAAAGTAGTTGAGCCAGCTGAATTTAGCTTATGCCAGCTCAGGGCAGCTTAAGTCAGCTCAGTCAGCTCGAGCTTAGTGTCGGCCAACTGAGCCAGTTGGGTGAACTGGACACTAGCTGGGCAGTTGGGCCGATCTGGACGGTTGGACGATTATGCTCAACTCGCACCAGTTCGGTCAAACACGCATGTTCAAAGAGGCGCGAGTTGGCTTGATGGTTTTTGAGCAGTTACGAGCCAAACTTTATAAAGAGAGCGCCCAAGGCTCATTTCCGCACGCCACACTTACACACCGAAAACTCGGAAAAACCTTGAGATAAACTCGAAGGCATTGAAGGAGATAGAATCGATCGTTGGGCTTCGAAGTGTGGATAATCCGAACCGAAGTTGGAAACGCTTAGAAGATAAGTCTGGTAAATCGGTGTTCGTAGCAAAGGTGCATAAACGTCTTAGGCTAAGTTCGGATGGGAAAGTGCCGGTGAAACGGCTGAATCCAAACTGGAGTTATGCCTTGTCCCTTTTCTTGGTATCCGACCCTTAAACCCATAGCCGAGACTGATTGGCTTGAACTGCGATGATTCACCAGGACCAAGTTCAGTGTGGCTACGCCATAATTTTTTTTTATCAATGTTGCGGAATTCTAGCCTAAGTCCTGCATCATTCGGAACATGGCTTGGGGAGATTGGGAAATCCGGTCCAATATAGACCGAAATGAGGAAATCATGGGCCGAATTCCGAACATAAAATTCAGGAATTTAACTTAAGAATTGACGGGAATATATGGGTTAAAAACGTGCATATAGACTGGAACGGAAGCATGAATTACGCACTAAGTATCATGTTTGGATTACTTAACCGTTTTGTGGCTTTCAGATAGTAAAGGGGATCGCGGGAAGGATTTGGTTTAGCATGAGGTTTCCTGGCCGCAAGAAGGGTGGTGATCGACTCGGGATTTATGTCAGGATCGTTATGTTAAAACTTGTAATAACCTATATAGCAAACTCTCAAGTTGTAACAAATCTTAAGTATAATTAATTAAAATTCTGTTTATCTAAGTTGCTTCCGCATTGAAATGAATCTCTAATACTTTAAGGCTTAAAAACAAATCTCAGAATTGAACCTCGCATGAAAATGACTTTAAAACGGCTAAGGCGTTATAATGAACTGATTTGGCCGGAGTCACTTAGTGATTCGGCGTGTGATGGCCATTCCAGACTTAGTGTCCGGGATGGGGCATCACAAGTTGGTATCTGAGCATGCTAGATCCTTAGACTAGTGTGTGGGTTATGGAGGGGATCACCAATCTTCGGCCGTGAAGAACTCATGTTGGTATGTCGCTAAGTCCTTACTAAAGATTAAACGTGTTTGTGTGACTGTTTCATCTTATAGATTGGTAAAAACGACAAGTTAGGAAAAAGAAAAAAAATAAGAAGCAAGATGTTGATCCGAACACGGTTGCAACATATGCTGGGAACAAAACCCCAATCGGACATGTGGTTGGTGAAAAGGAAACTGGGAATAAAGGGAACAAGACCCCAACCGGACCTGTGGTTGGAGTGAACGAATCAGGAGGCACATCTACTCCCGGCTTCGGTGCAGGTACGGTGCAACCGCGGGTAGACAATATGGAGATCCATAGTGAAACCAGGATCGTGAACCCGACCCCATCCCAAGATGGGTATGTGGAAAAAGTGGGAGAATCCTCCAATGCTGGGAAGGAGGATGATGCGGGCGTGAATGAGAATGATGCAAACAAAGAAGAGGACTTTGTTGCGGTTCCAACCCAAGCCATGATGTGGAAAGCCATTCTGGCAATGACGAAAGATATCAAGAAGTTGGTACAAACTCGCACTTCGGGTGAAGGATCTGCTACAATTCTCACGGCTCAGCCCCTTATTGGGGGGCCGAATGTAGTGAATCACGAAGTGATGAATATGTTGCCGCCCCCGCCAAGAGTTGCACCAAATACACTAGACTACTTGAGTGTCTTGGAACATATCTCAAGGCTTGGAACCAAGCACTTCACGGGAAGTTCAGATCCGATAGAAGCGGATCAATGGAGAAGCCGTCTGGCTAGGAACTTTAGTTCCACACGCTGCCCGGAAGATTGCAGGAAGGATATTGCAATCCATTTACTAGAAGGTGATGCGCACAATTGGTGGCTCTCAGTGGAAAAATGCAAGAGTGAACAGATCCAAACCTTTGCAGATTTCGAACGGGAGTTTAACAAGAAGTTCTTCCCATCAGAGGCATGGGATATACTTGAATGCGCCTTCTTAGATTTGGTCCAAGGCAGAAGAAATTTCCGGGAGTATGAGGAAGAATTCAATCGCTTAAGACAATATGTGGGAAGGGAACTTGAAGATGAGCAGGCTCAAGTCCGTCGGTTTTTCCGCGGACTAAAGGTCGAGATCCATGTACAGTGCTCGGTCCGGACCTTTAGTTCACTTTTAGAACTGGTGGAAAGGGCGGCTATGATAGAGACAACCTTAGAAGAGGAATATGCCTTATACCGTTCATGGACTCAGCCACCCAAGTAGGCTAACAAGGGTGGTGACCGTAAATAGAAATATGAAGTTGGTGATGATCGCAAGGCTGTTGCGAGAAATGTTGAGTGTAAGACATGTGGTCGTAGGCAAGGGGTGAATGCTGGAAGGCAACTGGTGCATGCCTTCGATGCGAAAGCAAGGATCACGAGATCCAAAACTTTTCGCGAATGGAACAAGGCCAAAGTGGAACAAGTGGGGTGAATCCTAAGATTTTTTACCATTGCGGCAAGACAGGGCATTTCCAGAGAGAATGCCCTAAGTTGTTAGCCAAAAGGCAAGTGGGACAAAAAGGAGGCCGCAACAATAATGAGCCGCAGCCGCAAGCCATAAGGCAACAGACAGGTGGACGGCGGGTCTACGAACTCTCAAAGGAAAAGAACGATGATGAAAACTTTAACGCGGTCACTGCTACGTTCTCACCTTTCCAAACACTTTAAAATTTCTGCATTTGCATCATTGGCACAAAAGAACTGGGAATGGACTTAGCATTTTGGGAAATGAATGTTTAGGGACCTTAGTGATAGGTGGTGTAGAAACACACACCCTGTTTGACTCCGGGGCAACACACAGTTTTGTGATCCCATACATGATATGGAAAAGGATGTTTGTGAAGGAAACATCCGGAATGAATGTGAAAGTGAGAGGCGCTTGTGGTCAGACTATGCTCTTCTCGTAAGGAATGGTCCATGAAATTCCCGTTAAGATAGGTAACATGGAAATGCCGGCAGACTTAGTCATTGTTCAACTCGAGAATCACGAGGTGATCTTGGGAATGGATTGGCTTGAAAATTATAAGGAAAATATAGGTTGTCATCAAGGGCGGGTGCGGTTTGGAATAGAGAAGGGAAATATCGAATTCCAGGGGATCCGGCCCACCTCGGGAAGTCTAGTGGTTTCAACAATCCAGACCGAGAGGATGCTGGAAAAAGGATGCGAGGCATACCTAGCCACTATCACTATGAGTATGTCGGACCCGTTCACAATAGATCTGGAACCGAGAACAAATTCAATCTCAAAGACACCTTATAAAATGGCATCGACTGAGATGGCCGAGTTAAAGAAGCAACTAGAAGAGTTGCTAGATTAGGGATACATCAGGACGAGCAGTTCACCTCGGGCTGAATAGGGTGACTGTAAAGAATAAGTACCCATTACCCCGAATAGATGAGTTGTTGGATCAATTAAAGGGAGCAACGTGGTTCTCCAAGATTGAATTGGCGTATGGATATCACAAGATTCCAATTGATCCAGCCGATATAAGGAAAACAGCTTTCCGGACAAGGTATGGGCACTACGAGTTTGTAGTGATGCCTTTCGGATTGACTAATGCTCCGGCGACATTCATAAAAATGATGAATGGGCTGTTCCGGGATTTTTTAGACGAGTTTTTCATAATCTTCATCGATGACATTCTGGTCTACTCAAGAGATTGGGAAAAGCACCAAGAGCATTTGAGAGTGGTACTAAAACGGTTAAGGGAACACCAACTCTTTGCAAACCTAAGCAAATGTAGCTTTTGGCAAAGAAGCATTGGGTTTCTTGGGCATATTGTCTCAGATCAATGAGTGATGGTTGATCCCGAGAAAATAAGAACCATCAAAGAATGGCCAAGACCGAAGAATGCAACAGAAATAAGGAGCTTCCTCGGGCTTGCGGGATACTACTACAAATTTGTTAAAGGATTTGCGAGTCTGGCCCAACCCTTATAACAATTAACGGGCAAGAATGTGGAATTCAAATGGACGGAGAAATGTGAAGGTAGCTTCACAGAACTTAAGGAAAGGCTCACAAGTGCACCGGTTTTGGCTTTACCGGAACCAGATGTGCCTTATGTGATCTGCAAAGACGCATCAATAACTGGTATGGAATGCGTTCTGATGCAATGAGAAAAAGTAATTGCCTATTCATCAAGGAAATTACGGAAACATGAAGGGAACTACCCAACCCATGAACTGGAAATGGGAGCGGTGGTATTTGCACTTAAAATATGGCAGTCATATTTGTATGGAGCCAAAGTGAAATTATACACTGATCATAAGATCTTAAAGTACATCTTCACCCAGCCTGAACTGAATCTAAGGAAAAGGCGGTGGATGGAATTGGTGGCGGATTAAGATGTTGATATCGCCTACCATCCTAGAAAGGCGAATCAAGTGGCCGATGCGTTGAGCCGAAGACGGGCTGACGTTGACACATGAAAAGAGATAGCAGAATTGGGCTGCATGATCAGGACGTTAAGGATGAATGCCTTGTCTAAAGATCAGGAACCCTTGGTTTTGGACGCGGCAAATCAAGTGGACCTACTCATAAGGATCCGATTGGCTCAGGCTCAAGATGAGAATCTGAAAAAGGTGGCCAAAAATAAGCACACCAAGTATGAAACTTCGAACAATGGGACGATTATAGTCCATGGCCAAGTTTCAGTGCCGGATTCTAAGGAGCTTAAGGAAGAAATCTTAAAGGAAGTTCACCAGTCGAAATTTTCAATCCACCCGAGGCTTAACAAGATGTACCATGATCTGAAGCGGTACTATCATTGGGTGGGAATGAAAAGAGACGTAGAAAAATGGGTTGTTAAGTGTCCAACTTGCCAATTGGTTAAGGCGGAAAACCAAGTGCCGAGTGGGCTGTAGCAAAGCCTTCCTATTCCGGAATGGAAATGGGACAATGTGGCAATGGACTTTGTGACTGGACTGCATGTGACCAGGACAAAGAATGATGCGATTTGGGTCGTTGTGGATAGAATTACAAAGTCTGCCCACTTCATTCCCATAAGGAAAACGAATGGAGTTGAACACATAGCGGGCAAGTACATAGATGAGATCGTTAGACTACATGGTGTGCCATCAAGCATAGTCTCGGATCGGGATTCGCGGTTCACATCACACTTCTGGAAGGCTTTCCAAAAAGCCTTAGGAACCAGGGTGAATATGAGCACGGCTTACCATCCGCAGACAGATGGCCAGTCTGAACGAACAATCCAGAAATTGGAAGACATGCTACGAGCATGCGTGCTGGAATGGGGCGGATCATGGGAAAAACATCTTCCCTTGGTCGAATTCTCATACAACAATAACTTTCAAGCTAGTATTGGAATGTCACCTTATGAAACATTATATGGGCAGCCATGCATAACACCCTTGTGTTGGGTACAAGTTGGTGAAAGAAGTGAGATTAGTCCAGAGATTGTTGAAGAAACAACCGAGAAGATTGAGTTCTTGTGACTTAAAATGAAAGAAGCACAAGACCTGCATAAAAACTATGCTGATAGGCGCATAAAGGATATTCAGTTCGAGGAAGGTGACTTAGTCTACCTTAAAACTATAACGTTTAAAGGAAAGGCTCGGAAATCAAAACTCGGGAAACTGAACCTAAGGTACATGGGTCCTTACAAAATTATAAGAAGAGTTGGGGCAGTCGCATACAAGCTGGACTTACCACCAGAAATGGAAGCATTCCATAATGTCTTCCATGTGTCTCAACTTCGAAAATGCTTGAGGGATCAGGATGAATTAATTGCCGAACCCCCAGCAAACCTAAAAAAAAACTTGACTATCGAAGCCCTTCCAGTTCGGATCATAGATCGAATGGATAAAGCAAGAAGGAGGAAAAAGATAAAGATGTTCCAGATACTTTGGGAATGTGATGGGAAGGAGGAGAAAACGTGGGAAACAGAAAGCAAAATGCGAGCCAATTTCCCAAGTTTGTTCAAGGAAGCGGACGAGTGTCAAGAACTTGAATCGGATTCGAGGGCGAATCCATTTGAAGGGAGGGGGGGAGACTTGTCACGTCCCCGAACTTCACTAGTTCGCGGGACGGTCCATAGCCAAGGTAGGATCTGCAAGCTTGGCTATGGAAAAGGGGATGAAAGGACTTAGTTCCTTTCATGGAAATGTGGACAAGGGAGAATTCGAATGGAAAACTTAGCCTTTGGACTCAGAAGGTCCAAATGGCTAAGTGAAAAGATGGAAAGACTTGGGCAAAAATAGTGGGAAAGCTCAAAGGCTCGGATCCAGCTGGGACAAATTGAAGGATCGAGCTAAGGTAGTTGAGCCAGCTGAATTTAGCTCAGGTCAGCTCAAGTCAGCTCAGTCAGCTCGAGCTAAGTGTCGGCCAACTGAGCTAGCTAGGTGAACTGGACACTAGTTGGGCAGTTGGGCCGAGCCGGACGGTTGGGTGGTTTGGCGGTTTTGCTCGACTCGCATCAGTTCGGTCAAACACGCCTGTTCGAAGAGGCGCGAGTTGGCTTGACGGTTTTTGAGCAGTTACAGGCCAAACTCTGTAAAGAGAGCGCCCAAGGCTCATTTTCGCACGCCACACTTACACACAGTAAACTCGGAAAACCCTTGAGAGAAAATCGAAGGCATCGGAGGAGATAGAATCGATTGTTGGGCTTGGAAGTGTGGATAATCCGAGCCGAAGTTGGAAACGCTTGGAAAATCAGTCTGGTAAACCGATCTTTGTAGCAAAGGTGGATAAACGTCTTAGGCTAAGTTCAGATGGGAAAGTGTCGGTGAAACGGCTGAATCCGACCCAGACTTATGCTTTGTCCCTTTTCTTGGTATCGACCCTTAAGCCCATAGCCGAGACTAATTGGCTTGAACTGCAGTGATTCGCTGGGACCAACTTCAGTCTACCTACGCCATAAGGGAAATTTATCCAACTAACTAAATGTTGCAGAATTCTAGCCTAAGTCCTGCATCATTCGGAACATGGCTTGGGGAGATTGGGAAGTCCGATCCAAGCCAGACCGAAATGAGGAAATCATGGGCCGAATTCCGAACATAAAATTCAGGAATTTAACTTAAGAATTGACATGAATAAATGGGTTAAAAACGTGCATATAGACTGGAATGGAAGCATGAATTACACACTAAGTATCATGTTTGGATTACTTAACCGTTTTGTGGCTTTTAGGTAGTAAAGGGGATCGCGGGAAGGATTTGGCTTAGCATGAGGCTTCCTGGCCGCAAGAAGGGTGGTGATCGACTCGGGATTTATGTTAGGATTGTTATGTTAAAACTTGTAATAGCCTATATAGAAAACTCTCAAGTTGTAACGAATCTTAAGTATAATTAATAAAATTCCCGTTTATCTAAGTTGCTTCCGCATTGAAATGAATCTCTAATACTTTAAGACTTAAAAACGAATCTAAGAATCGAATCTCACATAAAAATGACTTTAAAACGGCTAAGGCATTAAAATGAACTGATTTGGCCAGAATCACTTAGTGATTCGGCGTGTGATGGCCATTCCGGACTTAGTGTCTGGGATGGGGCGTCACAGTTTCTAATCTTCAAAAGCCTTGTGACTTGTCTGTTAAATGCAATAATTGTGGCAGACAAGGTCACTTAGCAGAGAATTGCTTCAAGCTCATCGGATATCCGTCATGGTTTGAAGACAGAGGCTCCAAACGCCAATGATCCAGCTCTTCTCGTCCAACCTCTCATAATCGCCAATCAAACAGGAACACTTATACTTGTTCCATGTCTTCTGATCCTGCACGAGCCAATAATGTGTCTTCCTACCAAAATGTTGCTCCCACCACTGCTTTCTAGCCACCTCTAACATATGCGGACAAACTCGGCATTAGTGGATTAACCAATGACCAGTGGAACACATTGGTTAACTAACTTGATGAAAGAAACACAAATCCTATGTCTCGTCAATCTGGTAAGCATTCTCCAGAATCTTGGATTTTTGACACTGGATCATCAAATCATATGAGTGGTTCTTTCGAATTCTTGGATAATGTTTGTGATATGGAACCTGTTATGATTCGTCTCCCTGACGGACGCTTCACCACTTCAACTAAACATGGCTGTGTATTTTTCGGACCATTTTTACAATTACATAATATGTAATTCGTCTCTGGTCTTCGTTGTCATCTCATTACTATCTCACACCTCACCCGAGACAGCAAGTGTCTATTTTAGTTTACTGACAGAGTTTGTGTTATTCAGGACCGCACAACCTCAATGCTGATTAGAACGGATAAACAAGATCAAGATCTTTATTTTTTGCGGCTTGTTGGTGTGGAAGCTACGGTGAATGCCATTGACAAAGATTCAAGTGCGTTGTGGCATCGGCGTTGGTCATGCATCTTCTTAGTCCTTAGACTTGCCGTAACTTTCTGATTTTCATTGCGATTCTTATGATTCTAAAACTTGTGAAGTTTTTATTCGTGCTACGCACACCCAAGATTCTTTTCTAATAAGTAATACAAAGACAAGTTTTGCATTTAAATTAATTCACATTGATCTTTGGGGTCCATATCGCACAACGTTAAATTGCAGTTCTCGATACTTTCTTACTATCATCGATGACTTCTCACGGGCAGTCTGGATCTATTTTCTGCCTTCAAAACAGCAAGCTCCGACTCACCTAAAAAACTTTATCTCCCTTGTCGAGAGACAATTTTTAACGAAAGTGCAGAAGATCCGAAGTGACAATGGCTCCGAGTTTATATGTCTCAAAGATTATTTTGCTACACAAGGTATTATTCACGAGACATCGTGTGTAGGCACACCGCAACAAAATGGACGTCTTGAAAGAAAAAACCATCACATTTTGAACTTCGCTCGTGCATTGCGATTTCAAGCGTCTCTCCCTATTGAAATTTGGGTTATTGCGCGTTAACTGCTGGCTATCTAATAAACCGTACACCTATGAGACTCCTTAATGGCAAAAACCATTTGAAATCATCTATAATCGGCCTCCTCCTACAACTCACCTTCGGGTTTTTGGCTGTGTATGTTACACACACAATCAACATCATGGCGGCGATAAATTTGAAACACGCAGCAACAAATCAGTCTTCATCAGTTATCCATTTTCTCAAAAAGACTGGAGGATATATAATCTCACAACAAGAAAAGTCTATGTCTCTAAAGATGCGATTTCTCTAGAAACTGAGTTTCATTTTTCTTCAAATACAGTTGCTGCAGACGAGAATCTCACCAGTGGGCAGCATGTCTTTGATCTGTATAACGATGATTTCATTATTCAACCTCCACAAGTACCTGTTCTGCCTCCTACTCAGCCTTTGTTACCTGCAGCATCTGATATTTCTTCTGCAGTCCCTGAAGCAACAAATTCTGTCCCAGAAACAGAGACACTTGAATCAGCTACACTACCTGCTGGTTCATATATTTCTCTCGATATCAATCTGCAACAACCGCCAACTGCTTCTGAATCTGATCCTACAACAGCTAATGAATTCGTTACTCTTGGTCGTGGTCATCGAATCCGTAAGCCACCTACGAAATTAGCAGACTATGTAACCAATGTTCTGAATCATCTCTTTATCTCATATATGCTTCATAATTATGTGAATAACTCACGTTTTTCACCTACTTACAATGTCTATGTCAATGCTGTCACAACTTCTATAGAACCAAGACATTACAAGCACGCAATAGAACATGCTCATTGGTGTTCCGCTATGGAAGCGGAAATACGACCTCTTGAGGACAACGGTACCTGGACAGTTGAAACTTTTCCCCCGGGTAAAACTGCACTTGGTTGTAAATGGGTTTATCGTATTAAGCTCAAAGTGGATGGTTCCTTAGAAAGTTATAAGGCTCGGCTAGTGGTGATGGGAAATAATCAAACAGCGGGTGTTAACTGCAATGACACATTCGCGAAAATGGTCACTGTAAGAACTTTTCTTCAACAGGTTGCTTCCTTAGATTGGGAGTTACATCAAATGGAGGTACATAATGCTTTTCTTCATGGTGATTTGCAAGAAGAAGTGTACATGCAATTTCCTCCGGGTTTCAGAACCAATGACAATACGAAAGTATGTAGACTACGAAAATACTCTATAGCCTAAAGCAAGCTCTGCGATGCTGGTTCGCTAAGCTCACTCATGCTCTCAAAGACTATGGCTTTCATCAAAACAAGTCTGATTACTCCTTGTTTACCTTTGATACTAATGGTAATCGTTTACATGTTATGGTGTATGCTGATGATTTGATAGTTACCGGGAACTCTACCGCCGCTATTACTAAGTTCAAGGTTTATCTTCAATCATGCTTTCAAATGAAAGACTTGGGAGTTCTACGCTACTTTTTAGGCACTGAGGTGCTTCGAAATCCTTCGGGAATTTACTTCTGTCAACGGAAATATGTGTTGGACATTATCTCCGAAACAAGCTTATTGGCATCTAAACCCGTGACTTTTCCCTTGGAACAAAAACCACCGATTGGCCCTTGCTGTTGGTGACATCATTTCTGAGCCTTCACAGTACCGAAGGCTGGTTGGTCGACTCATTTATTTGAGTGTAACGCGACCAGAACTTACGTATGTTATACATGTGTTATTTCAATTCATGATGAATATGAAAGAACAACATTGGACAACAGCATTAAGAGTTGTCAAGTACTTGAAAAACAATATGGGTCAATGCATTCTCCTTCGCGCTAATACGCCTCTGCTTCTCACTCCTTGGTGTGACTCCGATTGGGGCTCTTGTCCTCTTACTCGCAGGTCGGTTACGGGTTGGTTTATTCAGTTAGGAGGCTCTCCAATATCCTGGAAAACCCGTAAACATAACGTTGTCTCGCATTCATCGGCTGAAGCCGAATATAGAGCTATGGCAGATACAGTATGTGAGCTAATGTGGCTTCGAGACTTGCTTCTGGCGCTCAACATTCCTTGCTCTGCTCCGATTCCTCTACACTCTGACAGCTTGTCTGCTATTAATCTTGCAGCAAATCCAGTGTATCATACTCGTACTAAACACGTTGGACTTGACTGTCATTTCATTCGAGATGAAATCACTCGTGGCACGATCGTCACCAAACATGTCTCTACATCGTCTCAGTTGGCAGACATCATGACTAAGGCTCTTGGTCGCAAGGAGTTTGAAACATTCTTGATCAAGTTGGGTGTTTGTGATCTCCACACACCACCTTGAAGGGGGGGGGGGGGTTTTGGGCTTGATGGGGGCCTACGCAAATTGTATAGGTTACGTTAGTTGCATTGTTTAAATTATATGTTTTATATAACCTTAACATGTCGCCTAAGATCAATGCAAGAAAACCTACTTTGTTAATCACTCTTAAGTTTAACATTGTTCATACTATGTGCGTTATGCCAACAAGACGTGTGGAAGGATCGAGTTGGAACGCTATCACCTCATGGAGTGGAGACATTGAGGAATTTAGATGACGATCGACAGGCACTGTTGTAGTAAAATGCGTTGGTAGTTGCTTGATAAAACCTCTTCAGTAAGATGTCTTAATTTCTTGTTAATTAGCTTCACAACCAAACGCTTTTCTGTAGTTCAAATAGATTTGTTCTTTACCTTAGAATATAGGAGCAATTTTATCAACCATTTTCTGATACAAGTTTGCAGGATTGGATTAAACAATAAATTTCTGACTAAAGTAAATTATAAGAGATACTAAGAATACAACAGAGAAGAGAAGTTATAAGTATACTTTTTTACTCTCCCTCAATTTATCTTGAAAGAGTCTCAATCACAGAGCAGAGAGTTCGACTTCTTGAGTGGAAGGTCGATAAGCTACGAAAGTGCTATCGGTTGAAAAAGAGCCTGGGTTAAAACATGTTATTTCCCCAAATTTACACACCTTTTGCTCACTCTTATCACCTAATACTATCTGTTTCCACACCAAAAAACAACAATCAGGTTTCGTGTTCCAATATAATCATCTATAGCAAGAAGATAAATGAATACCGTATGAGGAGTTGGGTATAGTCTCAGAGAGTGATCATAGTTCCAGATGATGGGTTGCACCATCAGAGGTAGAGGACACAGATGGCTCTGATGAGTTATTGTATAAACAAGCTGTACAAACACATTTCCAGAGTTTCAGATTAATGGTAATTACTCGACAAGATTTAAAGTAGAATGGAGACTAGAGATGTATTTACGTGCTGAAAAGGGTCATCAGTTTCTTCTGTAGAAGGAGCTATTAAGCATGAACGGCGCATTCGATACAGAAGATCTTGTCGGAAGAACACAATCTCTTGGTTGTAGAACTTTACTCTACATTTATATAACAATAAGATCATGTTGCAGCTTTTGGCAGGAAATCAATTGTTTCTAATAAATCACAAGACAAAAACCAAATGATGTTTATGAGCATTGTATGGAAAACTCACCTGCACGGATTGCTTGAAAAAATTGCTTTGGGAATGATTTTTCGAAGTTCTTCAGTTAAAAAATTTGGTAAACCACATCTTGGCAAGACTGTAGAGGGACCTATCAGATATAACAGAGTTTTTATTAGTCATGTCGGACACCATTTAGATAGTAATGGTGATGATGGTACCTGCATCATCTGGACCAGGAATGAACAAAAATCGACAATTTTCTTTTAGCCGTGGATGGTTTCCAATCATTTTCCCAAGTTTACCAAACTGCTCCCTGCAAATGAAATGGAAACATGTCAACGAAAATATATAACTGTTAACAATTGAGGAGATTTTTAATACAATGAGCCCATACCTAAGGCTTGAATAAGAACCAAAGGATAAGTTGCATGGGCGAGAACAAAAATTTCCCATGAAAACAAACAAGGAGGGTACTATCTCCACACTTTCAAAACCATCAAGAACCTTTTCCAGCTTCCCAAGAACCTTCTCTACAGACAACCCATTTTAGCGATCAAGCAATGCTCCTATGTGCTCTCAAATCAGATAAGAAGCATTGTCATAAAGATTGATGTCAAAATAGAGTGGTTGGTACTTCAACTTACCTCTTCGTCATCAAGCCATATGTCAGACAATATTACAAATGTGTCATTTACTGCTTGTCTTTCCAGGTGTGCAAGTCTAATCTGTTCCCAGGAAAATAGAACACATTATTTCTGCTGTAAGTTGCAAGTTCCACATTGTGGGAGTTTACATAATGAATCATGGATTACCGTCTCTTCTTTGTTTAGCTTGCCACCTCCAAAGAAGTCGTATTCAGAATGTGTCTTTAGTGTTTTATCCCTTTCTTCTAAAGGAGGAAATCCGCATGTAATTACCTTCACCAAAACATGAGAATAAGCTTATTCAAAGAATGTATTTTGAAAGTTAATTTAAAGTTGAGCTTTGTTACAGGCTCTCATGTCTCATTTACATGTTCTATTGACTCTACTCAAGTGCTTTCCATAGACTGGTGTACGTATTGTTGGTCATGGAAGAGACTCTACGGATACTTAGTTCTATATTCCTACCTAATTGCTAACATTTTTTCTATTTTAATATGAACAATAAAATAAAACCAGAGAAGCTATGAGAGTACATCTCAGCGAATTATACAAATATCTCCCTGGAACAACATTAGTGAAAACTGAAAACTAAGTATATAAAACAGAACGAGGGATAGAAAAACGCAGCAGTAAAATATATGAGCCACCTTGCAGCTCGAATTTACCTGAAAGATACCATTCTGCATTTCCCCTTCTGCCAAGATTATAGTATTCTCTGTGAAGAATCCTGTTGTTATCTTGTACTGATTGTCAAAGAAAACTATATACAGCATAAATAACTCAAATACAATTTTCTATTATCAGTGCTATGCGCCTATGCCTATACAATTAAGAGACCTTATATATTCTGTTGAAATGCAATGACCAGCTTTTATCAATTTAAAAAAGGATATTGCTTTGGACAAATCAATCTCTACAGAAGCTGAAAGGTCTTCCAGGTAGAAATGTCCATCTTCCAACTGTGATATCACACCCATCACCCATTTCCTTCCCATTTGAAAAACTAGAGACTGGATTGAAGATATCTACTAGAAGGAATATGGAACAAGCTCCTTAGTTTCAGGTTTTAATGTAAGAACCCAAAGGAAAATGGGAACAAACACATTTAAAAGGAAACTCAGACCAACCTCAGGGTTCTCAAAATCCGACGTTTCTGCATCAAGTGCTGGCCTAGAGAAATGCACTGCGCGAGAAACTCTCTGCAACAGTAACATGAATCGTTCTCTGTATAATGCTGTTTTTGAAGAAGCTTCACCGTGAACAGGCAAGCTACTCGTATGCCTAGAATCAGTAACATTTTAACTATCAGCTCAATTGTTTATGCCAAAAACATCATAATCAATGGGTAACGAAATTCTTACTATCCATAGACAAGGATTTTAAAGAAAGCAGGACAAGTAGAAGCCTTACTCGATGAATAGCTTATTGACAGCATCGTATCGATACTTCGGAACTAGAAACGCGTCGATGACAGCTAAGGAAGAAGCAGTCGTGGTAGGTTCCTCCGGCGCGTCATTAGCTCCCAACAAGCGATCAATCACTCCTCCAACTGACTCCGCATCGAGAGTGGAAGATTTAACTGCAGCATATTTACAAACCCTAACGACTTCAGAATCCGAACTAGTAAATACGCAGCAAAATAAGAAACAAGTGAGCTTACGTGATTCTTGCTGGAGGTCGTCGAGGAGAAGATCGATAGCTTCTTCGTTATCGTCGGCTGGAAATTGATTGACGAAGAAGAGAATTTTGTCTAAGGCATCGACCTTGAGATTATAGCCTCTGGTTTTGAATTTCTTCTGTATCTTCTTCCTCGTGCTCATTCTCGCTACGTCTCCTTTGCTTTCTCTGAATCTGTGAAACTTTTTCTTTTCTTTTCTCCAAAATTTATTTTTGGGCGGCAAAATCAATGAAAATTCCCAAATCGGCGGGAAATGAATGTCAAAAGAGCCCTAATCTGTGAATATCTTTAGCTTTTGATAATTAAATATTTACAATATTGCCCCCTCAGTCTCTGCTTGTAAGGAAGCTTAACCGGGTGGGTTTAAGAGTTTGGGATGGAACTATAATAACCGATACAGATTCCATTACCGGTTAAACACTTTCAAACGATTTAGTTTGACACTCAAAACGCTTACAAACAAACACTGACAATGTTTTTGTGGATCACTGAAAGGGGATTAAGGATATACCAAACAATAAGCATACACAAATAATAAAAGCCGGTAAGCCGGAAAATTGGGCAGTACGGCTAAAAGTTAATCATCTCCCCAAGCATCCTCCCGTTGTTTCTGCCGGGATACAATCCTGTTTTTCCGGGCAGCTTCTTGGTCTCGTAGCTCTTTAGAACCGAATCCAGAAGCTGGTAGTTTCAGTCCCATGCTGTGAGCAATCAACCGTTGAGCTGTTCTAGCTGATGTCTTTGGTCTCTGAGATGGCGGTTCCAAATCTAAAGTAGATTGAACATAACTTAGTCACACATAGTAACAAGATTCCACCCCATCTATGTGTTTTGGTATTTCACTAAGAACTGATAAGCCAGATGACCAAATGGATTAAGGAAGAACAGTGTCTTAAAGCTCGAAATTTGATGACATCTAGAAACTAGAATGACTCTCGGCGTCCACTCTGATTATAGAGGGAATAATTTTATGGATCCATGAAAGATAGATTACCTTTTCCAGAAATCGAGTTCAAAAGAGGATCGTGATCATCGAGTACACGAATGGTGAAGGAACATTGAACACGGTTGCAAGCCTCTAGAGCTGTATAAATAACCAAAAACCACTGCAAGTTAGCTGTATTGAAAAATTTCTAGTCTGATCTGTAAACTCAGTGAGAAACTAAAGGCAGAATTTACATTTGAACTTTAACTGTCATGAGATACTAAACCTACAGAAGTTAGCCATAAATTTGATGTGGCAATCAAGTCAAATGCAATAAGGTCTATAACTCATCGCAACAGCTGAACAGGGAAAATTTACATGTTCTAGTGGGTTAAACCCCAAATCCTTCCAAGCTAATCAGCATGTATGAAGTCAATAAATTACAAATAAAAATACCAGTTGAAGGGGTTTTGAAGACTGCAAGTGCTGTTGTGTCATTGACCCAACGAATGATGAATCCACTGTCTTTGAAGTCCTCAAAAAGCCTCTCTAAATCAGTAGTCCTCAAACTTGGAGAAAAATCAGCAAGTACGAGGACATGGCGCGTGCCATACTTGGCTGCATTTATAGCATAAAGAAATCTTAATTAATTAGAATAGTCAGCAATAGAAATCTTAATTAAATTATTCTAGCAGACTAATTATGAATGTTACATTAAGAGTAACAGCTTACATTTCAGTGATTCATCAGTCTTCTCAGAACTACGAGATATATCGTTATCTTCAAGCCTTGACTCACATAAGTCTCTATCACTATACATCACATCCCTTTTATAAGTAAATGTTCCCCTTCCACGCCTCTTAGGTACTTCAACTTTAGGCTCTTCAACCGAAAGTTTTGATATTTCAGGCAACTCTTCTACAGAGATTAACTGACTCGGTTCACGATCTGCAAGGACTTCCCAATCTGCAACAAAGATCAAGATCACGTTAACATATATAATCGCATGATAATGAACAATCTGATACAAGAGATTAATGAATCTTTCAAGACACATCAAAAGGATAGTTTCCATTTATGAACCCTACCATCATCTGCAGAATCATGATCAGCCAAATTATTGCTGGAGGCTTTTGTGGAATTCTCTGTTTTACCTGTTCAGATACATAAAACTCAATCAATAAATGCCTTAAATAAAGTGAAATCAGATCAAAAACATAAGGCACAAGATGAACAACCATCATCGGGAGAGACATTTGGGTGAGAGTTGAGACCATTGGCTGCATCGCCGGAACTTCTGCAATGATAAGTCACATATGAACCCTAAGATCGATGAAAGTGTTCGAGGCCAACCATAAACTTTCTAGCTTTCAATTTCAAATGTCTCTCTTTTGATCAACAAAATTAGTACCTTAAAGAGGCAAAATCAGAATCAAGCGCTCGTTGCTTGATGAGTGAAGAACGAGTGCGAAGCTCATCGGATTTGAGAGAGAGTCCCTGAGAAGAGTAGAGATCCGCCAATTGAGTAAGGGCGGCTGCTAACTGAAGCCCAAACTCCGTTCTCTCGCCGGAGGAGGAAGAATTAAACCGCGACTGAAGATTGTTCACCAAAGATTCGAGAAACGAGATCGCCGCAGCGACGTCTCCGGCTGCCACGAGATCCTCCACTCGCTCGCTCCAATTTGGTTCACTTAGTTTTACTTGTTCCGCGATTTCATCTTCTTCGTTTGCACGTTTGTTCTCCATAGTTGGGGTCTCGTCTCAGAGATTTTCACACGTATCAACCACACGCACCCGAATGCGATGATTATGTGTTTCTTATTTATGTCACCGGAATTAATTTGAGATTCTATGTTCTACTCTCGAAATAAAAATTGAAATTTAAACAGGTAAAAAAACCATATTACGAGGACAATATAGTTTAAACAAAACTATATTCCTCGACTCAAAATTGTCCGGACAAATTGTGAACTTGTTAGGTTATACACAATGTTTTGAAAACTGATCGGAGATTAAACCGAAAATACCGAAGATATTTTTGATCAGAGGTCAATACGGTCCAATCAGATTCGATTGTATTTTGAATTTATATATATATATAAAATTAGTATTATACTCATTACATTTAAAATTTTTTTATAATCATATATTTTGGATAAACTAAGTTTTCTATAATAATTAATAAAAATATGTCAAAATTTTAAATATAAAATCAATAAAATTCTATAAAAATATAATAAACTAAATTATATAGTGTTTTGCCGGTTAAATCCAGATTTTTAAATGTTCAATCTGGTTTTTTAACCGGTTAGATTTGATTTGAGTTTTATTATCAAACCAAACGAGATATTATCAACCCGAACTGGAAACCTTTTCCATTTAAAGTTGAACCCGGTCGAACTCTCATCCGATCCAATCCGACCGTTTTCGTAACACTTATACGTATAGTATCTTGAAATTGTAATTTGTAAAAGCATTTTATGGAAAAGTAAAAGTTTCACATTTACATTTTTGTAATCTGCAATGTATGAATGTAAGTTAGAGAAAAAACTTACATTGGGTTTTGGGTAAGTGTTTTTTATAATAGCAATATATTGAGGATACACTTTGTATAACATTTGAATGAATAGTGAGCCAACAAACAAAGAACAGAGACATGTTGTGTCATAGATTATCAGCTTCACACGGCTCAATGGTTGAATCACCTAGAAACACATGGAGATCAAAACCATACGATTTTAGCTCAATAAGGAATGCATACGATTTTTGAACAGTAATGAGAGTGATGCTTCTTTATATATACCTTTATTGTAAGCCACACAAATGCGATGGTTTGGAGAAAGATGCAGAACATTACATCATGCCAGAAGCAGAAAAACGATTGAACTAGTTCAGACATCTCTGTGTCCTGTCCATTGCGAGTGACTTTCTGTTAAAGTTAGACTAAGACAGGGTGTGCCATGGCGGTTATAAAGAAGCTTTCTTTGTTGAGACTTAAAGCAAATTTGGAAACTTTTTCCCACCCAAAGTCCTAGACCAGATAAAAGATCAGAAATACTGTCTCTTCAGGTTTAAAATCACCAGTAATCACCACAAGAGCAGACTCCATTCTTGAAATGATGAAACCGGTTTGAATCTCTCACAATGATCTCTCTCTCAGTGATTCTTGATATGAACTTAGTAACACTATGGCAATCACCACATACCCTCAGATTCTTAAAGATCTGAATCGTTGATTTCGGAGGAGTGGTAATAAGTCCAAACGCAATAGCCAATCTTTCACTATGACTCATAAGAATATGCTCTTTCTCATCATCTTCAACATCCTGCAACACAAAGTTATGATTTGGTACATAGCCTATCATCTTCATTTTCGCGTGTAACGTTGTTAATTCTCTGTAGATTTCTTCATACATGGGATGCGTCTGGTTTCCTGTGTAAAAGATTTCGACTTTGTTGTTTACTTCCATTGAGCTCCAACCTGGTGTCTTCCTTAAACCTTTGCCTCGAGCAATCGACCGTATTTCATCAACTCCTTCCCATTTTCCGGCACTAGCATACATGTTTGACAGTAAGACGTGATACCCGATATGCTCAGGTTCAACTTCGAATAAATGTTCAGATGCGATCTTGCCTAAATCGACATTTCCCTGGACTCTACAAGCGCTAAGCAGAGCTCCCCAAATAGATGCATCAGGCTGAAGCGGCATGCTTTTTATAAAGCTAAACGCGTTTTCTAACTGACCAGCTCGACCAAACAAATCTACCATACAACCATAATGTTTTAAGCTCGGTGCTATACCATAATCCCTTTGCATCATCTCAAAGCACCATTGACCTTCGTCTACTAACCCAGAATGGCTACAAGCTGATAAGAGAGTCACAAATGTAATATGATCTGGCTTCACTCCTTCATCAAGCATCTCTCTAAATAGCATCATTGCTTTCTCTCCATGCCCGTGAATCCCGTGACACGCAATTAAGGTGTTCCATGGCACCGAGTTGAATCTTGGGATTTGATAAAACAAAGAGAGTGCATCATCTATTCGTCCACATTTTCCATACATATCAACAAGGCTTGTTCCTATAAAAACATCGAAAGAAAGACCGTTCTTCAAGAGACGGCCATGTATTTTCATACCTTGACGCAACGCTCCAGTCTGAGAACAAGCGGGCAAAACGCTCACCCAAGTCCCTTGGTTAGCAGTTATCTCTCCACCTTCTTCCTCCATTTTATTATACATCTCAATCGCTTCACTAGCAAAACCGTTTTGAGCATAACCAGATATCATTGTATTCCATGAAATCACATCTTTATTTGGTAGCCAATTAAACACTGCTCTTGCTGAATCTACAAGGCCTAGTTTTGCATACATATCCACAAGTGTGTTTCTAATAGTAATATCTTCAAAGAACCAGCCTTTCCTCAAAGTGAAACCCTGGACGGATCTACTAGCCCTAATGTCCCCTAACTGTGCAAGTATAGAAGCCAAACTAATCAAAGTAAGACAATCTGGCTGAATTCTGGTTAACCGCATCGCCTGAAACAGCCAAAGCGCTCTCTGCGGTTGCTCATTCAGCTCGTAAGCCTTAATTATTGAATTCCAAGAAATCAAATCCCTCACAATCATGTTATCAAAGACCTTCTGGCAATCCCTAAGATTACAAGATTCAGCATACATATCAATCAACTTGTTTGAAACAAATAGTTCAGAGTCCAGTCCATGTTTGATTGAGTATAAATGAATCAAAACTCCTCTACTGAAATCACCGGCCTCTGTGCAAGCTGCAAGGAGACTTACAATAGTAACTGCATCCATGGCTTTCAACTCTTTAGATAAACCTAACGCCTCTTTCTCATTTCCACTTTGACAATACCCAGAGATCATTGCATTCCAAGAACCCATGTCTCGAACAGGCATTTCATCAAACAATCTGCGTGCATTCACCACGGGTCCATACCGACAATACAAATGAATCAACGAAGCAGCAACAAAGACGTCCCACACAAATCCATACTTCAAAGCTGAGCAATGAATCTTCATACCATCAAGCAAATCTCTACAAGCCTTCAAAACCGAAGGAAAAGTGCGGTAATCTGGTTGAAGTCCAGAAGTCATCATGAAGAGACTAAAACACCTAATAGCTTCTGAGGAATTTCCCAGACGAACATAACCAGAGATCATAGCGTTCCAAGCATAAACATCTCTGTTCTGGATATGATCAAAAGCATGCCTAGCTAACACAAGATTCCCAAGATAACAATAGAGATTAACAAGTTTAGCAGAGATGTTGACGTTTTGGATTGATTTGGACACGATGAGATGTGCGTGAAGGCATTTGGCTGGCTGTAATTTAGTGCAATATCTGAAAAGCATGTGGACATCAATCTCTTTACATTGCTTAATTTCATTCTCATCTTTATAACAATCTTGCAAAGCAATTGCAGATGCTGAAAATTCTCTAAGAACTGCTCCTACAGACTGCAAAACTCTTGTAAAGCGGCCACCTTTGCCGATTGGAAACAGTCTGAACAGAAAAAGAGAACATAAATCTTCGAGTTAAAAAGATAGTGTTTAGAGTAATTTTTCTAAATTGCATCCATTTATACCTCAACATACATGCAAATAAGGATCTTGAGAACTTCCCACGAAAAGGCTTCAGTTATAGTCTCCTCAGAGTAGTGATATTAGCTATGAAATTGCCGAGTCATATTACATTGATTTGCTGGTTAGGGAAGACGAATCTCGGCTCTGCTCCTTGTGATTTTAGGGTTTATCTGCAGAACCATTCGGGTTTTTCTTTAACGACAACGTTTCGGTTGTTTCCTAAAGAAAAAGAAAAAACATTTGAAACTTGAGAAAACGAATTTGATAATGAATATCTTCTTCCTCCTCTAGCTGGTGCTTGTGCTCAAAAATATATATAAACCGTATTCAACCTTAGTGAAAACTGAAATTCAAATGATACCATTATCATAAATAAATCAGCTAAAACAACAACATAACCAAATCAATAAGCACTCCACACTAAAACAATGAGATCAACACAAATATGATTACAACAGTTCACAAAACTACAAAAGGTCTCAACTTTGTACAAGTTTAGGATTTAGGATTTAGCCCTCTTGCCTTCCTCGTCTTCCCCACAAATAGATCCTTGGACTTGATCAAACCAGGGAGGCAACCCACGACTGTCACAAACGGGAACTGAGCCACTGAGTCTTTCCTTCCTAAAGATACAATGGCAATCTCTGGACCTGGTTTGTAAGTCGACATCTTCTTCTTTTTCCCACCTGACATCATCACCTTTATATTCTTTACAACCACAGAAGCATGATTCTCAGCTATGTATCCTTGTTTCATCTCTGGAATATTAGTGATATCTCCAATGGCAAATACATTGCTTCGATCCTTGATCCGCAAACACTCATCAACCATTACCCTTCCTTTACCATCCAAGCTATCTTTCAAAACGGTTCCATTGAGCCATTGAGAAGACAGAGGTTTACCAATACAGAGGAAATGGCAATCTGCGTGTATAGTTTCTCCTCTTGAAGTCTTGTAAGTTTTGTTTCCATCTGAAGCTGAATTCAAATCCACAGATTGATTCAACATCACTTCCACTTTCTTCGATGTTAGCCAGTCAAATGCTTTGTCAGCAGCTTTCTGTCCAACAAATTCAAGTAATCTTGGTCCTTTGTGTACCATTGTCACTTTTTTCTCTGGAAAATCAACTGCTATCTCAGCTGCAAGCTCTACACCACTCGGACCTCCACCAACAATCAGAATTGATTCTGAAGATTTTATCTTCTCATATTCTACAACCAAATAGATCAGATGTTAAATCCTGCTAAAGTCAACCCAAATATGATGAATTGATGGTGATGATCATACCTGATTGGTATAGTGAGAGCTTCTCTTGTCTGGTTTTGGGGAGCAAGTCGTTGTGACCAGTAGCAATCACTAGATAATCATATCCAATCACAGCTCCATCTTCAGTCATTACATCAGTCTCTGTGATATTGATCGCCGGAGAAGTTACAATGCGGCCGCTCTTCAAGTAACTCTTGTGGTCGATCACTGTTCTTTCTGCAAATGAAGGTTCCACCATGGATCTCAAACTTGCCCATGTAATCTCAAAATACTCCTTCCTGATTTGATCAAGTCAACACAATTTGTTTCGCAGTTTCTAAGCTTACAGATGAAATGAGGAAAGGATATTTCGCGGCGATTTGAAGAAACACTTACGGATCGATTAGGGTGACGTCAGCATCGAACTGAAGCAATTTCGCGGCGAGGGAGCCAGCGATTCCGCCGCCAATTACTACCACCCTCCGTCCTTGTCTAGATTCAGAATGTATCCCTTCCATTTTTAGCGATTCAGGCTCCAAATATTCCGAAACGATGAAGTTTTTTCGAATGATCTACTACTTCTTCGTTAGCTTATTTTCGTCTTCTTAGAAATCGAATTCAAGAGTCAATCTATATATATACACAATGGAATAGACGGAGAAAGATTGTAAGAGAGGAAAAGGAATATGGGATTGACGTGTTAAATGACTTCAGATACTTGAAGAATCCTATGGAGCTTCCCTTCTGCCATACATTCTTCTTACGTCATCGAATACGTCAATGGCGGAAGAACCCCATTTCAGTTTCTTCTTCCTCTTTTGAAATTTGATGGATCTTTGGGCCTTTTGAGTTTCCATTATTGGGCCGAGTGTTAGGTGTGGGATTTTTATAAATCCATAAACACAAATGACAAATCAGTTTATTTTGGTTTTAGAATTAGGGAATGTATCTTTCAAAGCAAACTTTATCTTATTTTAGATATCTGGTGATGGGATGCAGAGAGTATCTGTATTTTCGACTAAAGTTGTCTTGGGATCATAACCTTCTATTTATAGATAATCAATTTTTAGATTTGAGTGAGCTCAATATCGTCATTATTTTCAAGACACAAACAATCTCGTCCATTAACCATATCAACCTAGGATTATAACGGTTTTTGTTATATCAATCATAACTAAACCTTCCATAGTCATGTAAATCAATATAGCTAAATGACATAGATCTATTATGAAACGTGTGACATGAAAATCACATGAAAGGTGATCGATACATGTCGATTTTCAACTGGTCCTACTTTAGTGAGATTTTTTAACTTTATTTTTTAATCAATATAGCCAATTACTACCACCCTCCGTCCTTGTCTAGATTCAGAATGTATCCCTTCCATTTTTAGCGATTCAGGCTCCAACTATTCCGAAACGATAGAGTTTTTTTCGAATGATCTTCTACTTCTTCGTTAGCTTCTTTTCTTCTTCTTAGAAATCGAATTCAAGAGTCCATCTATATATATACACAATGGACGGAGAAAGATTGTAAGAGAGGAAAAAGAATATGGGATTGACGTGTTGAGTGATTTCAGATACTTGAAGAATCCTATGGAGCTTCCCTTACGCTGCCATACATTCTTCTTACATCATCGAATACGTCAATGGCGGAAGAACCCCATTTCAATTTCTTCTTCCTCTTTTGAAGTTTGAAGGATCTTTGGCCTTTCGAATTTCCAATATTGGGCCGAGTGTTAGGCTCAACCACCGTGACCGTTACTAACAACATTTACAACACTAAATAAAAAATATATATTTATTCTTTCTTTTTTTTAACGGCAAATATATTTATTGGAGATAATCGTTTACAATCGTTTGCAAATATATTGGACAAACATGATGAATTAGAGACTCAAGTGGATGAGTGAGAGCTAACTTTGAAAGATAATAAGCACAAAAGTTTGATTCACGTGAAACATATTGATGTCTTATGTTCCGGAAAGATGTCTACCATGTAGTTAATGTCCGATGATAATGCTCCAAACATCGTTGTGGTAATCTTTGTTGGAGTTTCTTAATCAGATATTGATTATCACCTTCAAATATGATATTTTGGAAGCCCAATTCACGTACATTATCCATTGCCCATATTAAGGCCGACATTTCAGATTCCATAGGATTTTGACGACCTGCATATCTTTTATGTCCACACACTACAAACCGCCGAGCACCATCTCGTAGAATCCAACCCATTCCCGAGGCTGCATTACCAGAGTGATGGGAAGCATCATAGTTGCATTTGTACCAGTCCTGAGGTGGGACTGTCCATTCTCATCTTTTAGACTAAGGCTTTGCTAGGACCGAACAAGTAACTCCCGATCATGAGGTCACTTTACACCACTCATCCACATCACGTTTTATCCTTGACACAATTTTTGGTATATCAAGATTTCAGTGATTATACACCATTGTATTACGTGCTTTCCAAATATGCCACAAAGTCCAAAACGGAATGACTTGTGTTTCTATGGAAATCGTATTATTATCCAGCATGCTTAAGAAAGTATCAATCTTTGAATTCATAGAAATTGATGTATCAAAAATCGAAGACATAATCAGACCTATGCCACACCAAACTCCTCTTGCAAATTGGCACTCAAAAAACAAATGATTTGTAGTTTCGGTCTGTATGCAACATCTGGGACAAATTGCGTGAGTTGAGAGATGCCGTTTAGTTAAAGTGTCGAAAGTAGGTAATATGCTTGAACATAAGCGCCATAAGAAAAGTTTCAGCTTCTGTGCAATTGGTACTTGCCATAAAAAGGACGCCAATGTCGTGTTCGTGAATAAACTAGGCGGCGGTCCATTATATTCATTCCTTTCAAAAGCTAGACGATATGCTGACCGGACTGTGAAATTTCCATGAGTGGTGTAGTGCCATAAGTACCGATTAGGAATAGGAATATGTGGAATATATATTTGCCGAATAAGATCCTGGTCATCAAGAACTATATGTTGGCACAAAGCTCCTTCATCCCAATTCTTGGTGTGTGGATCAATGAGAACCAAAACATGCAGTTCCCGAGACGTGGGCCACAATATACGGGCTGGACGTGGTGGATTTTTGGGTAACCAAGGTTCATAACCCATCTGAATAGAATTTCCATCGCCCAAATCTGCGCGTAATCCTTTCTTTAATAATTCCTTACCATAACACAAGGACTGCCAAGCAAAAGATGAACATTTTGTTGGTCTGCCGTTTAGAAAACCTCCATCAGGGTAGTATCGTGCTCGTAAAAGCTAAGCTAATGGTGATGACGGTCTATTCAAGATCTTCCAAGCTTGGCTCGCCAATAAAGCTTGATTAAAGAGTGTTAAATCTCTAAAATTCATACCTCCGAGGCGTTTTGGATATCTTAACTTCCCCCATGAAATCCATGACATCTTCCGAGTTGTTGTTGTTCCCCCCCCCCCACCAAAATTTAGATAGTAAACTATCTATATCATTAATGATTGAATGTGGTATCCGGAAACAGTTCATTGAATAAACAGGCATAGCCAGAGCAACACTTTTGATTAATATTTCTCTCCATGCCGGTGATAAAAAACGTTGTTGCCAACCCGAGGTTCGTTGTTTGACCTTCTCAAAGACATATGAAAAAAGTTCTGACTTTTGCCGTCCAAATTGTTCTGGTAGTCCCAGGTATTTCCCACCCCAACCGATATTTGTAATGCCCAAAATATCTTTGATACGAGCTTGTGTGTGCTCGTATACTTTCTTGCAAAAAGTTATTGTACTTTTGTCATAACTTATTACTTAACCTAATGTTGCCGCATAAAGGTCAAAACTTTCTTTTAACTTAGTACTATTTGCAAGGCCAGCCTTCACAAAAGATAATGAGTCGTCTGCAAATAGTAAATGGGTGATAGTTGGAGCTCGTCGGCATACATGGATACCCTGAAGCTCATTCCGCTTGGTGGACGCCATTATTTGTGAATTTAGTGCATCAGCACACAAGATAAACGGATATGGTGATAATGGATCACCTTGTCTTATTCCCCGTTGTGGACTGAAGTTGCCATACGGGCTCACATTTATCAGGACCGAGAACGAGACAGTAGATACGCATTGTAGTATCCATGTTACCCACCGCTGAGAGAATCCCTTTTTAATGAGGACATCTTTCAAAAAATGTCATTCTAGACGATCATAAGCCTTACTTATATCCGTTTTCACTGCCATATAATTTTTTGCCACCGAAGATATAGAGAATAGTGCATAAAAATTTCATTAGCTATCAGGACATCATCATTGATAGATCGTCCCGGTATGAAAACAGCTTGTGACTCAGACACCAAGCTTGGAAGAAAAGTTTTTAGTCTATTAACCAAAATCTTGGATATGACTTTATATAGCACATTACAGAGACTTATAGGCCGAAAATTATTCATTTGCCGAGGAACATCTAGTTTTGGAATAAGACATATGTTTGTGTGATTCCATTCTGCTGGTAATGTATCTGTCAAGAAAAATGATTTGACCGCAATAATGATATCTTCACCCACAATATCCCAATATCGGTGGTAAAAGCGCGCTGTGAAGCCATCTGGCCCAGGAGATTTGGTTGCACCAATGTCAAATATAGACGTCTTTACTTCCAATGATGTAACTGGTGATGTTAGCGTATTGTTCATTTATGGGGTAACAACATAATCCATATATTGTAGAATATCATGAGTATCTGTTTCACCACCCGTTTGGAACAGTTGAGAGAAGTAATTCTCTGCTAAAATTCCCATATTGTAGTTCCCACTAATTATATCACCATGATCATTCTTAAGGTTAACAATCCGGTTCCTAGCACGTCTATTTTTGGTAACCGCATGAAAAAATTTGGTATTCTGATCGCCCGATTGTAACCATTGATTCCGACTCTTGAATCGCCAGTACTCTTCTTCATGGCGGTAAGCATGGTGGAGTTCCTTACGGAGCTCCAGAATGGTCAAAGTCGAAAAAGTTGGATCAGTTTGTGCAACATCAATAGTTTGGCGCAGTTCTAAAATATGCCGTTGTGAATTACGATTATGCTGCGTTCGCCAGTGTGCTATTGATTTGCGACAAGACGACAATCGGTCCATTACGTTAAGTGCATCGGCGTTACCTTCATGTCGCCATCCCTTAGTTACAACATCGGTGAAATCCTCCTGGTCCTCAAAACGACCATCATAACGAAATAATTTTTTGCCTTGTTCCACATACTTTCGAATTCGAACTATTGCTGGGCGATGATCATATTCAACAAGATCCAAATATGTCATAGTTGAGGCTGGAAACATGGCTAGCCATTCTTTATTGCACATAGCTCTATCTAACCAGCTTTCAACTGTGTAAGAACGTGTTTTCCAACCCAAGTCATATTATTACCGAAGTATGATAAATCACTTAAACCACAAACCCGAACCATATTCTGAAAATCAATTAAACTCCATGGCTCCCGTGGTATCCCNAAAATATCATTAAAATCCCCATTAATTAACCATGGTCCATCTCTTGTAATCGAAATTCTTTGTAGTTTTTCCCAAAAATAATGACGCATATTTCGCACCGGATGACCATAAATGCAAGAATAGTATAAAGATCCTTCTTCATTAGTAATTTTACAATCGATCATGCGATTATCCATAGAAATTATAGAAACTCTTACGTTACTATTCCAAAGCAAAGCTAAACCCCCACCCAACCCCATAGGCTTTACACATTGAACCGAAGAAAAATTTAATCTAGAAGCTAAGTCTCAAACAACATCATTTGGATTCTTCGTCTCAATGAGAAAGAGCATGTCCAAGGAATATTGCCTAGTTATTCCTTTTAGGCGTCGAACTACTGTGGACTCCTTCAAACCACGACAGTTCCAAAAGGTTGTATTCATTCATGAACCGGTGGATTTGGGTCCACCCCACCCTTTGGTACATTGGCATCTTTGGCCATCTCACTCTTAGATTGAGATGGGCCAGCCGAATCCATGGTTTGAGAAGCCGAATAGTTTGTCTCATGAGTGTCCAAAGTACAGCGCTTCCTTTTAAAAAGACTTCTTGACATTCTTCATCATAGAAAACATGGATTATGCTTCTCTTCCCGCCACTTGAGCCCACTTGGTGGTAAGTGTTAGACTTCATAACCGGTGGAGACGATGGTGGCGCTGTCGGTGGAGTATCCATGCAGCGTTTTTACTCGGAACCGGACTTGTGGTCGATGTTGCGGACGGTGGAGAAAGAGGAGGTGGTGAGTCCGGTGTGGGAGTTAGCGCTTGGTGTTCTTCCGGGTCTTCGTCCGAATCCGGTTGGTCTTCATCACAGTTTGGTGAAGGTGGTGGCCCATCTTCATCACCATTATCACAATCGGATTGTTCATGAGTCATCATACCGCACTTGAAACAAAAGTTCTGTAATCGTTCATACTGTAATTTAAGGATTACAGGTTCCGCACCAAAATGAAACAACCTCTGAAATTGAAGAGGATTGTCCAAATGACACATCAAACGCACACGAACATGATTCGCCGAATGTCCCACCCCATCCGTGAAATCCGTGTCAATGAAACAACCAAGGCTACGGCCAATTTGGATTACAATAGAACGAGTGAGGAACTGCATCGGGATACCCGTTATTTGGACCCAAAATGGGATCGAGCGTAAGTCGATATCGGTTTGGTTGTAAGCCCAACGGTGAGTTGTGATCATCCAATCGTTAAACGACCATGGACCACGCCGAAGAACACCATTGAGTGATTCTTCCGATGGAAAAAGGAACTGCAATTTATTATTGCCCACAAGTCTTCCTATTACAAAGTCATTCACTCCCCACACCCTTGGTAAAGCGATCATCATCACTCGGGAATTTTGCTTCTTCAAATTTGATGGCGTAACAACAAGGGAATGTTGTGTTATCTCCAAAGCCTGATTACAGGAATCAAACGAAATTTGAATGGCTTCATCCTCAAGACCAAGCGTTAAGTTCTGCATCCTTGATCGAACCAAATTCGACATTTGCAGAGAAAACAGAGAAAAAATTTGCGAAAGGGATTCATTGGAAGACATGCAGGCTTTATATAGGGTTTCAATAAACAAGAGAAAGCCCAATAAATCGCATGAAGAAACCGCTTGTAACCGGCGGAAGTTACTCCATAATCGGAGAAAATTTTGTGAATAACAGTGAGAAAACCGCCGCCGGCGGTTATCAAAGAGAAGAAGAAAAAGGAGGAGAGAGGAGAGAAGAGAGAGAACAGAGCGTCATAATTTTATGTTGCTTACTTTTTTATACAAGATTTTATACATTTATTCTTAAAATTATACATAATCTAACTATAACAATAATATTAAAAAATAATAATATTTTATGATAAATTTCAATACTAAAGGGGGTGTGTATTGAAATAAAGATTTGAAGTGATTTGTGTTTTAGTGAGTTTTTAGATGATATTAGGTGAATTGATGAATTTCATATGATTTGTTATAAAATTCTCAATTCCACCTAAGACCATGAGATTTGAAACTTTATATTTTTAACTAAAAAAATTCACTTACCATAAAATCACTAGAAATCCACTATTTAAAATATTTTCAATAACAGTAAATTTCATAAGACTTTTTAAAATTCTTATTTGAATAAAAGTAAATTTCCTAAGACTTTTAAAATTCTTGTTTCAGTAACAAGGAATTTGTGATTCTAATACAAATCTCTCCAAATTTCACTTTCAATACACCCATCTAAATTTTTTTTTCCACGACGAACATAACTTTATTAAAAACTATCCAATATTACAAAAGATAACAGAAAAGTAGGACAATAATCAAAGATACAATGTAAATTAGGTAAAAGAATTGCCTTTTTGGCTAAACAATCCGTACAAGAATTTGAACTTCTTTTAGACCATCTCCATTAATTTAGAACTCTATAAAAATTTCTACCCATAAAAATAATACCATTTATATTTTAATTTTATCTTTTTGCTTATATTTTTAATAAAAATTATATTTGAACCAATGAAAATGGTTCACATGTCAACAAACCCTTAAGAACCAATCCTTAAGAGCATGTTCATTGGAGAAACTCTCCATAGTTTCTTAAGTAATTTTTCAATTTTTTTTTTTATATTTGTATACACTTAAGAAACTCCAACAAGTATTTATTGTTTTTGTCTTCCGAACCCGAGGGGTCTTTAATAAATTTTTTTAATTTTATTTTATTGAAAAGTGATAAATTTTTGAAGTTCGGTTCGGTTTTTCAGTTTTGAAGTCGGTTTTTTCGGTTCAAAAATCTTAATTTGGGTTAATTTTTTGGGTTTTTCAAGTTTTTCCGGTTTTTCGATTTTTTGGGTTGTTCAGTTAATTTTAGCAAGTTTGGTTCGGTTCGGTTCGATAAATTTAGTAAAAAAATTATCGTTGAACCGAACCGAAAACCAAACTAAAATAAGAATGGTGTTGAATTAAACCGAATAACCGCATAAACCGAACCGAACTAACCGAACTGAATTCAGTTCGGTTTGGTTTATTCGATTCGGTTTAATGCCCACCCTTAAGCAAAAAATAAATAAATAAAAATAAAGTAAAATGACTGAGCCAATCACAACCCGACACGTAGACAACTCTTAGATGGTCTTAAAATATATAGCTAAAGAACGACTCTTGTATTATCTTAATTAAAATATTTATTTTTTTCCTTATTACATTTAAAATATACCTAAAAACTAGGTAAGAGCCTCCAATGAACATGTTCTAAACATTTCTATTTAAAACATTCTCTTTCCAAGTTTCTTAAAATTTATTATATTTTATTCTTAAAAATTCTTTAGAACCATTGATAGTAATGCTCTTACAATGCTGCTGAAAAATAATACTCCTTCCGTTCCTGAAAGGAGGATGTTTTGGAATTTTTACCTAGATTAAGGAAGGTAACTTTTACTTTACTTTATGTTTTTATTTTCAAGTGTTTTCACCTAAAACATCATCTTTTTAGAAACAAAACTAAATTTTAAAACATCCTCGTTTCAAGAACAGAGGGTAGTAGTATGGAAACATTTTTCCAATCATGTATGTCATCGGTAAAAGTTGCATCCTCACATTACATTCAATACTAATTATGGAATAAAATAGAATATAAATTTTACTAGATCAATTAAAATTAATAAATAAACTAAAATTAGGTTAGAATTTAGTAATAAAATATTAAAATTCAGATTTTCTCATGCATTGCATAATATATTCATATATTAGCTCTATTAACTTGGTTAATTTGTAAGAAAAGGCTTTAATAATTTGTAAAGATAACATATTATTATGAAAACTAAAAAGATAATAATTCGTTGGGAATTTAGTTAGGAGTGAAAAAGGATTTGGTACAAATGGGTTTCCCTCTGAACCAAACGCAACTCTTTCCCTCGTTTTCTTTTCTCTCTTCCACCGTCTCTTTTTTTCTTGCTCCCCTCTCCCGCTTTTTTCCGTTTCTCCGATCTGCTCACATTCTCTTCCCTCAATCTCCTCCGTTATTTTCTCCGAAGAGGATCTCTGGTTTCCCGATTTTCTTGAGGTTTTCCCGAGATTTTTTTCGTCTGATTCTCGAGATTCGTTCTCATGTCTGAGTCTCCGAAACAACCTCAGCAAGATCCTTCTCCTAAGCGGAAGCATCATCCTAAGCCTTCACTAGTTGCTCCCGGCGAGTACCACCGGTTTGATATGGCGGAGACTCCCGGAGGCGGAGATCCTGATCAGGTTGATGAGGCGATTGTTCTTAAATCTGCTGTAAGTCTAGTATCAGTTTTGTTTGTAGAATTTTTTTTTCCTGCAGTTTACTTCGTTACAGTTTTCGTGTTTCGATTCGGAGACTTGATTATATCTATGATTGCAACGTAGAATTCGGGGACTTCGTTATAGTTATCGTGTTTCGATTCGGGGTTTAACTGCGTTAGGCCTCCTTGATTGGGATCGTTTACTTTTCAGTATATACTATATAGATTTACAATTGGTAGTTTTTGTTGTCTTTCGAGTACTTTAGTTGCTGGACTAGAGTAGATATATACATTTTTGAGTTTGTTATGCTGGCCTTGGAATTTATGGACTCCATATGTATTTAACTGTTCAATTCTGGTGCCTTGATTCGCAGGTGAAGCGTAAGCCAGATTTGGTAAACAAAATAGTCAAGCCTAATGAATCAGGGAAAGGAGGAAAGGCCAAAGATTCTTCTACGTCAGTGCAGGCCAATAAATCGAAAAAGCAAGTTTCTGGTTCTAAAGAAGGTGAAGTTGGCCTGAATGCTTTCTAGCTACTGTTGTTGGGCCAGTGATGAATGAGGCATTTGTGCTCATCTGAGCTAATCTTCTTTATTGGTTTAATGTAATATAACAATTACGTGAAAGAGAAAATGGGACTGTTGCAATGTAGTGAAAATATCCTTTGTGTTGGTAGGTTCTCCTAGAAGTAACCTTGCACAGGCTGGTACTTCTCGATATGATAGCTCGCTAGGTAATAACTTATTGCACAAACAATAGTACAATACTTTCGGATGATTAGCTTTTTATGATATAATCTGCTTCAGGTCTTTTGACAAAGAAATTTATCAGTTTGATAAAACAAGCTGAGGATGGTATTCTTGATCTAAATGAAACAGCTATTACTTTAGAGGTGACAATGACATATTCAATTTCTAACTATCCCGCCTGATATTTACTTTCTATCAAAGCATACTTGTTCTTTTTCCTGTTAATGCAGGTGAAAAAGAGACGATTATATGATATAACCACTGTGTTAGAAGGAATAGGTTTGATAGAGAAACCGGCCAAGAACAAAATTCAATGGAAGTATGCACGTCCTCCTACAATCAAATCTTAGATTTGATGTCCCATGTGTGAGTGACAATATACTGAATTCTCTTGTCTCTCGTAGGGGTCTCAGTGTCTCAAAACTGGGAGAAACAAACGAAAGCATAGCTAAACTACAGGTGCATAACATGCCTATGTATTCCTTTACATGTCAATAGCAAACTATGTTATGCACTGCTCAGTATTATCACCAGTTATACTTTTATCATTTTACATTCAGGGTGTATGTTAGCTTACACGTTATCTTCTTGAGCATTGTATGAATTTGCTTTAGTATGGTTCTTGTTGTGCTAATTGTGTTAACTAGACCCACAAGCTCTGCCTTGTGCCTCTGTGTTATGTTGATATGCAGTCTAATCACATTAATGTCGTATAAGCAAATAATTGGTCATCAGTCACTTGCATCTGTTTCTTGTATTTGGTTTTCAGTTTGGAAAACTATTCAGTTCATTTAAATTTCCATTTCCAGCTTACTTTGGCATTAAGTTATCCCTCAATCCTTGTACAGGATGAAATAAAAAACCTCAAAGTTGATGAGGAAAAATTAGATGACCAAATTAGGTAGATCATTTTCCTTTCATTTCTATGCTGGTCTTTTTGTATCTTGTTGAGAATCTACCTCGTTGCAGAGAATTAGAAGAAAGAATAACAAGCCTGAGCGAGGATGAAAACAATAAAAGGTAAGTGTTCTCCTGTTATACTTGTAACGAAAGGGACAGTACAACATATCTGGTGGTTCTGGCTCTTTACATTTTAGGTTTCTGTTTCTTACTGAAGACGATGTTAAGGACCTACCATGTTTCGAGGTTTGTCTCCTTCTAGTAGATTTGTGTTTCTATTTGCCTTGCCTTTTGCTCACCATGGAAATATGTTTTTGTGGTCTATCATGCGTACCTTAGAATAAGACATTGCTACTTGTAAAGGCCCCACATGGAACAAGTCTTGAGGTGCCTGATCCTGAAGAGGAGGTAAGCTTCAAAGCACAAAAACCAAATAAACGATGCACTGTTTGTAACTGTTTCCGACTCTTATGATCCTGCCATTAATCAGG
Organism: Iberis pinnata; assembly: GCA_900406425.1. NCBI lineage: Eukaryota > Viridiplantae > Streptophyta > Magnoliopsida > Brassicales > Brassicaceae > Iberis > Iberis pinnata. Next base: position 51,365 of record OVBE01000358.1, read on the forward strand.
CTGGTGGTCCTCCTCAGAGGAGATATAGAATCATTTTCAGAAGCACAATAGGACGAATCGACGTGTACCTAGTCGGGTAATATTTTCCTCAAGGGTTATGGTTGCCAAATTATATGAAGTGTGACATTCGTGTTGTGTTCTTTTAGTTCATTCGGAGAAATTTTTGAGGTCATTCCTCACATTGATGAACCGTCAAATGTTCCATCAACGTCTGGTCTACCTGAGAACCAAGAAGTCCCCATGCCGGTGGAAACGCAGGAACCTGATGAAACTCAAAATATTGAATCTCATGATTTTTTCGATGATGACATGGAGATTGATCCTCCAGATTCGGATGTAAGTCTCAATTTTTCTTTATCAGATCTAAATTATTATAGCTAAAGATATTTGTGTGTGTTCCGGAGCTTATATCATTATAAATCTGAATGTTACATCATGTACAGGTGGATATAGATTACTTCCTTCGATCAGATATAGACGAATTCATTGTCACAGAGTTATGGGCAAATGAATGTATCCTTACTCTGCTTTTTTAAATCTAAATCTCTGATTGAGCCCTTGAGTTTCTCCTCCTCCGCTCCCTGTCCCTGACTCTTGTTCAAATAGTTGGAGAAGACAGGAACAAGATGGTTTCAAATGATCAAGACCACGCAGGACCAAGCAACACAACCCTGGAACAGCCAAAGAATCCATCGAGCCCAACACCAGAAAATTCCACTGATACGTAGCTGATGTTTACCACACTAGAAGCGCCATATAGCTACTGTACATAGAATTTGATTTTGGATAATCAAGAGTAATATCTTGTACTTGTATAGACTAGTAGATAGTTGCATGCAATATCAGTGATAGCATTTCGGTTTGAATCGGTTCGATGTCCATAAAAAAGTGAAGGGAAACACGATAATCACCACACCACTTCCACTAGTCACTTATTTCTAACAAATGATAGGATGACGTACAAAATAACCAATCATTCACCGAATCATACCATATTATATATCTTCAAAAAAGAAAGAGAGAAATCCATAGAAATTGGCATCTCCAAAGCAAAGAGCAATGCTGTGTAATCTCCAACAGTATTGGGGATTCATATATGATATATTAAGATATTACAAGATTCCACATTTGTACACTTTACTTTAACCTACGATCTCTGTATATAAGGCAAAGCCTTAGAGCAACATTAATGGTAGAACCAAAAAAAAGTTCTTAAATATTATTTTATTAATTATCATGGTTTAGAAAAAATTAAGAAACTTAAGTTGTTTTAGGGGATTATTGGTAGAACCTAGTGTTAGATCTTTAAAATAAAATAATATTATTTTTGTAATTATAAATTTTAAAATAAAATACAATTTTTAAAAATTTTAAACATATAATAAAATCATATTAACAAAAGAAGGACAAATTACATAAATTTTTAAATAAACATTACATAAAATGCATTAATATTTAAACATAAAACCAAAAATCGATATAGAACCGAAAATTTTGGGTATTTTTTTGTTTTTCCGGTTTGAAATACCCGAAACTGACATAGAACCGAATATTAGAAAAGTATCGATTGGGTATTCGAATTTAGGATCTGAAGAACCGGAACCGAACCGAATACCCAAAAACTAAACCCAAGAAAAATTATGAAAAAAACCAAATCGACAAAAAAAAAGTCAGGACCAATAAAATTTTGCCATGTGGTAGTTTCGATACCTCTTCAAAGTATCTCGGTTGAGATACGTATCTTTCCTCTTTTCAATTGTTTATTATTATTTTTTTTAAGAATCGCTTGTGGTACAGCGATAATGTCGCTCTTAAGATCATGTTCATTGGAGAAACTCTCCCTAGTTTCTTAAGTAATTTTTAATTGTTTTTTGTATTTTTATACACTTAAGAAACTCCAACACCTATTTTTTTTTTTTTTGCCTTCCATTGATGATATTACTCAGATTTAATGCATTTTAGTAGGCATTTATGCCTGCTAAACTTG
>OVBE01000359.1:0-53324 GCA_900406425.1 Iberis pinnata
ATTTTCGATTACGTTTGTATAATTAACCAACTATACAACGATCCTAACTCTTTCCTAAATTATCTCGTTTAACCCTGGGATTATATTCCAACGGACCGGAATATATTTTCGTGGTTCGACAGAGTTAAATTTCGAGATAGGCGTAATAACCTCGGTTTTGGTCAAAGGGGGTTGACTGGAANATTTGAGGCCTCGTTGATTTCTCATTGCGGACCCTCGTCAAACCTACGGTTCGAATCCTCGTCAATCCCATGATTCAAATTCTCGTCGACCTCACGATTTGAGGCCTCGACGACCTTGCGTTGTGAATTCTCGTCGACTCCATGATTCGAAGTTTCTGAAGCGCCGCAATCCGAGACCTCGTCGACCCTATTGGTCGGATTCAAGATGTCGATCTCGGATCCCGAAAATTCCACTTGAAATTCTACTTACGAGTATCTGTTTGAGCTATGATCCCCATCCGAAGAGGAGCTCGTCGAAGAACTCTCGAGCCTAAATCAAGCGGGTCAATGCTGAACGAACGAAGCGATCTAACCAACGACGGACGATACTCATCTCCGTCGCGACCTAAGGACCGATGTAACGGAAATTCCATCAAAATATTTAAGAGAAGAGGAGAGAGAATTTTACCTTGAGAGAGAAAGCGATAATGGGAAAATCAGTCAAAAAAGGGGGTTTATATAGGCGACAGACTATCGGAAGCGCAACGGTCAAACTTGAAACTTACAAAAGACTCTTTGATTCCTGTCCCATCATAATTATTACCTACAAACTATGTGTGTCGGAAAGCTGAATCGACTCGACATTCAGATCCTTTGCGCCCAACTAAAAACGCTTCAGCAGACGACCTGCAACTAACCTCGTCTTCACTGGGGGGGGCATACTATTGGATGTGGCCCTGCCGGCCCCACTAGAAGGGCCCAAAAGATGAATGTCGATCGAGCCCAGAAAAAAGGCCCAACAAAGGCCCACGATGGAATAAACGGATCGGCGACAAGACGACCTGGCAGTCTAGGGGTCTAACCGCCGAACGTGAACAGAAAACCTACGTGCCAGACGCCGACCATGAATAGTTGACCTACAGATCCTACTGCCGCTCTGCCAACTGTCCTACGTCAACGGATCCCGTTATAATATAAAAGAGGACCAGAGACTCGAAGAAGAGGAGGTTGGTCTGAGAGAAATAGGAGAGAAGTTAGAGAGAGAAATATAGAATATATTCGAGCTCGTCTGACTTGTAGACGACCTCGAACCCTTCTTGTAAGAACCAAAGTTATTGGGAAGTTATAACCCTTAACCTAACAAGTATTGGTGCTGGATATGGTTTGATAATGGTTTTATTATCGTTTTGCATAGGGAAATGGAGGAAAATCTCTTCAAGTGGGTTGATGAAGCTCTAGTAGATGAGATACAAATGGTTGATGCAAATATATTAAAATTGGCTGAAGATGTGAATCATTTGAATATGAAAATTGAGGAAAACTTGACGCTTCAAGAGATTCTAAAAGAAGATATGAAACTAAACATTGAAGAAAATGTAAGATTTGAAATAGTCTTGTCATTGACAAAACCGTGTTTGGTTGTGTGCTTATTTGGAGTGATAACATGGATTTACCTAAAGTTTAGCAAATAACTTGAAGTTGCAGATGGTTGTGTGGTCCATTGCCTTGTGTCTTGAATTATTTTTTTTCTTTGTGGTCAAATGTCTTGTGTTTAGTGCATTTGTCTTGGTTCTTTACAATTTCTTATGTTTTTCGTCACTATTCTTTGTGCTTTTGTGTTGCTATCAAAACCTTTTATTTTTCTCTTTTATGTATTGTTTATTTCCTAATGCTTATTTGGTGATATTTTGTTTATGTTTTGTTATCTGAACCAATGGTAAACTGTAGTCATGTACACTACAATATAGAAGCACTAATCAAGCAAAAATTAGACAATAAGACAAAAACTAAAGCACTAATGCATCGAATCGTTTATAATATATGTGTAAAGACTAAAGATCAATGCATCACAACAAGTAAACATCCAACAATAAGACAAAGACACAACATCCACTACATAAAGAAGAAAATGTTTAAAAAAACACGACAAAGTCACTACATCCATAGACAAGACACAATACAAAGGCTTGATGATTCTCCCTGGTTATTATCAGATATTATTTGTTTGGGTAATTTGTGAAAGCAAAATTGTATCAACAACTTGGCTTGATGATTTTCCTTGCAAATAAATAGTGCATTGGTTGGGAACACACTAAATATCTAATACAAATAAACCAATAGTATATATACTAATCTATTCTCTCTTTCTTTCTCTCCAAAGTTTTTATGTCTTACTATTTTTTCTTCTTTGGTGACTCATGTTTACCTTTCATCCTTTGGGTTGCCTTCTTTTTTTTCTTTCTTCCAGGATGCACAGGTTCAGGAGGAGCAATATTGTACTGATAATTATTTTTCATCTAAAATTGTGGACTCCTAACTAGGTTGATGTTACCACTATACATTTCTCTCCAAAAAAGTAGAAAGAAAATTAGACACATAGACATCTGCATTTAGTCCACCATCAAAAATAGCACCATAGGCATGCTCACATAGTATGCCTTGATCTAAAATTTTTGACATGAACATGTTCTTTTTTCTTAAGTTTACAGTGTAAGAATTACCTTTCAAATATACCTCATAGATACCTTTTGTTATTGTGAATGCAACATCATCATTTTTTTCAAGCAGTATTTTATTCACATACTTTAAACACGTACCTTCATGGTTTTGTGATTTCAAGTTCCACTTATTAATTCTTTTCATAGTTTGTCTGTTTATTTTCTCTAACATGGGTACCAATGACTTGTCTCTTGTCTTGGTGATTATGGAGTTGAAAGACTAAGTAGAGTTGTTGTCTACATTCTCACATCAGGAGCCAGTATTGTAAAATGCTCAACACCATGTTTTAAAATTCTCTTTAAGCACAACATCATATAAAGAGAGATTGTAGTCTCTTATCTTCTTCAAACTCCTATCATAATTTTTTCATTGTAACTCCATGATAATCCCCACATCATTGGCTTCAAAAATGTATGCTAATTGGTGTTTTTTCTTCAAATAATCAACAATATGCTTCACGCTTCACATACATCATATGTTCAACCTATAGTAAATGATCTTGGACAGCAGTGATGAGTCCCTTAAAGCAACATATAATTAAACAGTTAGTTTATAACGTAAGTGAGTTTAGACTAGTATACAATATGAAAAACATAATAGATTACTTTTGACTTATCATATACGACCACAAAACCATGTCCATTTGTTAAACCTAAATATGATTTCAATTGTTTAACAAACCATAACCAGTTATTAGCGTTTTCAGATTGCACAACTGCTCGTGCAATTGGATAAATCTGGTTATTCGCATCATGACCTACAACAACAAATAAAACTCCTTTCACATATGTCTTTAAGAAGGTACCAACGAGACCAATGATTGGTCGAAAATAACATCTCCAACTACTCCAAATTGCACTAAAGTAGACATAGAATCATTTGAAGACATCCTCACCATCTGCATTAGAAAAAAATTTCTACAAAAGAGGTTGAACCTGAATTGGAAGACAATATTTCCTGCACATAACCATGAAATGACTCAGTTGATCAGCATACTCCTTCTCAAGCAATTTCAGAGCAAGTAATCTCCCTCTTTGGCATTGATTCCTAATGCTCACAAATTTCTATGTATCTTTAATCAACTTCTGAATTTTCTCATGCATCACATCAACATTTTCTCTCAATTTTTCCACGAATAACCTCTCAATTATTAGACTTTTTAGTAGCTTGAATTTCCAATTTGGAGTGCAACTGAGATGTCCATACCTAGTCTTTACTAACCATTTATGCGCAAGCTTATCATACGAGCATTACACTCGCCATTTACACATACGACATATTCAACACTTGTAGCTAATCTTATTACTATTCGATCTATCTTGGACAATATTCATTCCACTCCTTAATGCATACTCTAACACAAGTTCTTTAAAATCAAACCAGTATAGAAACCAACTCCTAAAGCTAACCTATCATAACTTCTACTGCTCATTCTTCTATTCATAATCACGAAGTTATCCTCGTCTTCGACAACACTGTTTGGAATCGCATTACAATCTGCAGGTAACTCATCAAAAAAAATCAGCCACTAATTCATCTATTTCGTATTAAATTGCCCATGAAAAATCATCTTCATCATCCCTTTCACCATTGTCATAACCTTCATCATCTCTCACAAACTCGGATTCAGTGATAGTGAACTCATCTTGGCTTACTGTAACAGCGAGTTCGACTCCTCTTCGACTCTCGACAAATATCTTCCAAATCGATGTCGACATAGCTTCACCATGTCTACAAGTCTCTCTATCTCTCTGTAAAAAGCTTTGAAATTGGATTGAATTGGTGAAGAACCTTAATTAAAAATTTCTTAAATCAATTTTGACTTTAACTAATAGAGTCAATTTGGTCTAATAATGGTTTAACGTCATATCAAAATTTTAAAATGTGATTTGTTAGTATAATATCGCAACTAGTGGAATTATTGCATTATCGACATATTATCAATTTTTCCTTAAATCACTTCATTTTTTTATTTAAAAAATAAGAATACATAAGAAGTAACAAATTTAGTGAGAGAAACATCTTCTCTCTCTAACCTAAAACTCTCCATCTCTATTACATCATCTACCGCCACCTGATCTTTTTGCTATCCCGGTGTCCGACACATCGCTGGCGTCGTGCCCTTTTCTTTTCTTTCTTTTAATTTTCTTTTCTTTTTGGATGCGAAACCTATCTGGCTCTCTTTCTCTCCTCTTATTTGTCATCGTTCTCTTGTCATGCTTCGTTAAGGCGGTGCTTCTTGGCGATCGACGATTTCTTGCATGCAACGGCTGCGCTGTTGATGTGCCGACTAGGTTCATCTTCAGCTCTATCAAATGGATGTAGGTCCATTTGGTTCATTACTCCTCCTGGATTTCTCGTTTACCAGCGAATATTGGCAGGATCTTCTTTGTTTATGCTTGCATGCCTCGATTTCTAAGTTAGGATGATGCGGTGGAGGCAGTTAGATTCTGGAAGTTGTATTGCCATATTGATATGCCGATTACCGGTTATACGGAGGTAGCTTGCGGCGTAACACTGGCGGCGGGGGTGGGCATAGACTCACGATGGAGAATTATGGCAGCTGGTCGAATGGGCTTTGGATTGGGGTTGGGCTTAACATCCCATTTTCTGGACATGCCCAATCCTACTTTTGTTAGGTCCAATAGCTTTTGATCAAACAATCCAACATGTAATTATTTAAGTTGGACTTTTGTTTTTTTACTTCCTCTTGTACAAATCAATTGCATTGTATTAGGTTTTAGAGAGCATATCTCTAGGGTGCAGTTTCCACTTACCAGTCCTAGATTGATTTTCTACCTTCACAACAAGTTAGTAGGAGGCTTTTTATATCTAGATATTGGTTTAGGTAGTATTTTCTTTTGAGGGATTTACAGTATAGGAATCTCTTATGTTTTAGCCTAATTACCCATTATGGGTCAGCAAATTTCCTTTGGTGGGTTAGGATGTACGTCTTTGTGGGTTTTTCCCTACAATTTAATATAATACAGTTGACAAAAAAATAATAAAAATATATATAATTTTACTCCAAATATAAAAATTTAATTAAATGAGCCATAACTTTATTAGTAAAAAAGAAAAAATACTGTAAACTATGTCAATTCCATAAAATATAAAACCAGTTATATATTAAAATGTAATTTGATTTATATCTATTATTTGAAATCACCATAATAAATATGATATTAAGCGGGTAAGGATCAATGTTTGTAAGACCATGATTCTTCATATGCTAGATTTTAAAATATTTTATATACAATAGAATGGGTTAAACACGCTTTTAATATCTTTATATATTACATAAAACATAATACACCAATTATAATAATAATTAGTTAGAATATATGTGAACTATATGTATATAAATATAGTGTATTGCGGATTAGAATTACTAGTTCTAAGATTATAGTTTTTCACGTATCGAATATACAAATCATATACTTTGTTGTAATTATACATATTTTTAAGTTTAACTACATCTAGTTGTTATGTTGCTTAGAACCTTGATATAACTATATATAGTTTTGTTTAATGATATACAAAACGTAATTACATTACATCTATATATATATATATATATATATATTATTTTGAATTTAACTAAACTATATGATTTTTGAATTTTGTTATAACATAATGACTAATTATATTGCTAACGAAAATTCACATCATATATAATATATATACAACAAAAATTATCATAATATGACAATAAACTAAAACACACGATATGGTAAAAATATTTATTAATAGAATATTGCACATCAGTATTGTATAAAAACTACACTTAATAAATTTAATAACTTTGTAAAAATATAACATCTCGCATAGCGCGGATTCATTCTAGTTTAATAGTATATTAAACCCTAAATCTATAAGATAAGCTATTTAAAAAAAAATTGTATGACATATGGTATTAAATTTGACATGCATAATAATCCGGTGAATAATAATTTACAAAATGTCACATTCACATCAAACCTAAAAGATTTGTCTATTTAACACATAGCGGATTTCAACCCAAAACAGATCTTTGTTCATTCTGAGTCGTCTCCATCTCATCTACTTGGTCTTCTTCTTTGTCACTACTCGATCAAGGATGGATCTATCTTCGTATAGGATGGCAAGCATCTCCTCGACAAAACAAATATACTTGGTAAATTTTTGGGGGATAACTTGATCTAATCGAGCGTTTTCATGTATAATGGAAGAGTTGTGTTGTAGTCTCCATTATACTCAATCGATTACTCACTATAATTACTGTACATATTTTTGAAGTTAAAAAGATAGAATGATTTTTTTATTTTTTATTATAGCTATATATTCTCATGCAATTTTGTCACTGTTGGATTTACATGAAACATTTCTAAGATAAACTCCTATTTATTGAAATGGTAAAACAAGGCACAAAAGGTCAGTGATTACTCTAAGAAAACAATGGCAGGCATTGCTCTTTAATAATGATCATAGGCATAACCGACTTTACACAATAAATAAGAGTTGGTATTCATAAAGGAACAAAAATATGGTAATTTTCAAAAATTTATGTATGAATAAGGTAGTTTTCAAAATCTCACAATTAGTTATTTAAATTTATTAAAAAATAATTTATTCAAAAAAATTATAATTATAATTAAAATTATTATATAATTTTTTGTTATCATAACCTAACTTAGAATTATTTTCTAAGAATTAAATATATATATATATATATATAGTTTGAAAAATATGATATATTTTCTTATAATATTTAATGTCTTGATTTTTGACTAATAAATATTCTATTTATATAATTTTATATTATATGTTAAAAAAATTTATAAAATAAAATTAATCTCGCTCATAGTGCGCACTATCAACTAGCAAAGTTATTATCTGTATTTACTATTTGAATTATATATACAAATACATAATTATTTAACTTACCTGATAATGATATTAATAGTCTTTTCAAATCAAGTGAGTCAAAATTACAGAAGATACCATCTTGTAAATGTTATGTACGCTTCTCAAATGAGTTTAAAATGAAAAGACAAAGTGATGTCTCATTAGTTCTCAAAAACAACTACAAAGCCAAAAGTGATATGCTTATCAGAAACATAGAACCAACTCATCTGTCTAAGCATACATCCATTGTTCCATCTATTCAACTAAGAACAACTTTTAAAACCAAAACAAAAGAAAAAGAAGTAATGATACAACACTAGAATGCATTGTGCAACAATCATCATCATACACCTATCTCCATTTCCTATAAAATTGTGACAAATTTAGGTGCATCTTTCCTTGGGCCATCAAGAGACCGATACATGTATAAAGTCTCAACATAATCCCTGTTCTCATCATCTTCATCCGTCCCAATTACTTCCACAACAAGATTCGGCATCGCACGTGCAACATCCTTGCAACATCCCTTTGTCAAGCTACATGCCGACATCCAAACGAACCTCATGTTGTAATAACGATGCATACCAGATCGTAATGCTACATCCCCAAACGGACTGTCCCTTATCTCGAGTTTCTTCAGTTTAGGGCAACCTTCAAGGACATGTCTCAAGGCCATGTCACTGTCCCCTGCAAAAGCTACTGAAAGAGTACGGATCAATTTCCCATACTCACCCATATACCTAAAAGCTTTATCAGTAAGCAAACCCGACACCGCAAGCCTAGTTAGCTTCTTGCAGTTTTTAACAATGGCCCCAAATCCCTCGTCCATAGGCTTTCCTGTTACATGGTCCGGCCTATGTCGACCCATTATGCAGAGCCTAAACACTGTAAGCTCAGGACAGTTCTCTGACATGGCTATCACAGCAGCATTAGTCATTCGCTGGCAAAAGTAGAGAATTGACTCTAGGTTCCTACAACCCTCGGAGATGGCTTGAAGGCCCAATTCAGAGACAGGACCTTCACTATCTTCCCGTGGATCAAAAGGGAAGATTCGAAGCTCACGAAGTTCCTTACAAGTTGCAGCAACAGCTTGTAGCCCTTCATCACATATCGAATCAAGAGCCTGCACAGTAAAAATTCAAGATCCAAGTTTGTTGTACATTTAATATCAAGAATATGGTGACAAGAAATATAAGTCATACCCAGAAAACACGGAGTTTGTGGCAATTGTGTATGATGGGCTTAAACATGTCAGGAGAAATGTTAGCATAACTGAAGTTTAGGGAGGTAAGATTGGCGCAAACAGGATAGATGGCTGGAAGGTACTCAGGCATTAACTCCCTGAATCCGGACAGACAATCTACAGATTTACAAGCACGGAATGCAGCTGCATAATCCGGTTCTTGCTCAGTCTGAGGTTCATTATCGTGGCTGAATGAACCAGTACCAAGACTCGTGATCTGTGGAGCTCCAAGTAGTAGGCGATGCAGCTCCTCAATGGAAACAAACCTGTTCAGCCTAAGTTTCTTCAAGAAAGGTGACCTACCAACTAGACCCTCCAATGCTTTAAAATTGATAGGAGCTTCCACACAGTCAAAAGATAAAGATTCCAGACTAGTAACATCATCGGGAAAACAAGAAATCCAATCCACTTCATCGTCTGTGACCTCGGATTCGATCAGATCAAGCACTTTCAGCTTTCTGAAACAAAAATAGCATTCATGAGCTTGTAATACTAAAACTATACAGATATCAAAGCATGACTTACCTGCAATTGTTGGCAACAATAGCGATGCCACTAGTCCCAAATCCTTCACAACAAACCAAGATAAGCTCCTTAAATCCAGGAAAAGACTGAGCAAGAAGAGCCAAATCATCATCGGTAACAAACATACGCTTCAGATCAACCTTCTCAAGCCAAGGATAAGCCTTAGCCATAGTAGAAACCCAAGGTTTAAAGTTAGCTCCCCAATCAGGAGGCATGAGATTGAAATCAGCAAATCTAGGTTTTCCTTTAAGCACCAGAGACCTAACTCGTTTGAAACGCTGTGTTAACCTCGACGGAGAAAGCGCGTAACAGTTTCCGATGAAAACCTCGGATCGGGTCACAGCTTCTACTCGCCACCATGATTTACAGACCAACGAAGTGGCGTTACGGTCGCATCTTGAATCGAGGAACTGAAGAACGTTCTCGAGAACGTTTTCAAGGACATGGTCAGGGAGAGTCTGCGAAGTCACGGAGATGCAGTTCCGGGATTTGTTCGGCGTGGAAGAAGATGAAGAACAAGGGTTAGACCTTAGATCCGATTGTTCTTCATCATCGTCTTCAGACATTTCTGTGCGATCTTGTGACATACAGAGGTATTGTTGCTTTCTATGGATTCAGATTGTGAGAGAAAGCTCCACTCTCTCTCACCACTTCGTCTCCATTATTTGAGGCTTATTTTCTCTCTTTCTTTGTCTTTTTAAATTATTCAAATAATAATATCTCTTTGTTTACTAAAATGTAAACTCTTTTTTTTTTACTTTGCTCTGCTTTCTACTCTCAATCAACGTTTACACATTTTGTCCTCTTGTTTTTTTAATAAAAATGGATATATACCTCTATATAACTATTTTTTCCCACAAATAATTGCTTTATTAATTAGAATACATTACATCAGAGTTCAACAGTCGATACAACCATATAGAGTTAATCAAATAATGAAAATACATAAGATTAGTAGCATACGAGGAAGTTGCAACAGAATTTGCTTCTCTTTTACATAAAGCTACAGAATAATTATTATTTAACTGGAGCAGAGCCAATGTACACAATGTGAAGTCTCCAAAAGCAACTTAGATGGGGAAGCTCTGTTAATAGATTCCAACCATTGAGTAGCATCAGTGATAGCTTGAATAATTATCCACCGAAAGGAAAGTAACTGTTGGTGAAGATTAGATTGTAACAGAATTAACGTTGGAAATTGATATCAAAATTGTTAAAAGGATTTTAAAAGCCTGTTAGAGGACCCTCAAGAAGACGCCAAACTCTTTGAGCAAAGTGACACCTAAAGAAGAAATGATTAATGCATTCAATATGATCACCACATCGTGGACGAGTCCGGAAGTACGTTTGATATCATCCTCCAAAAGAAGTGTTTAATTTTTGGCATGAGTTTCAAATTCCAGATATGACGCTTATGAGATATATTTCCAGGTGGAACAAAGTTTTGAAGTGTTATATTACCAGAAAAGGCAAGACCATATCCCGTCCATACCGTATATTCACCATGAGAAGAATGAAGCCAATATGGATAGTCATCATGAACTGTAGCAGAGAGAAACATTTTCCGGACAGCAATTTAATCTCTTGGTGACAACATAGAATTTAATGCCATTGGATTCTATTTACGAGAACCACTAGAATGAAAAATAAGATATGGAATCAGAATTGGTGCTTGTACATCTCTTGATTGATGAATGAAGTATGCCGGTTGTGGATACGGGTCATTGATCCAATTGTCTTTGTAAACCTCTATAGTAATCCCAGATCCTACATTCCAAATAGTACCACGTTTGATAAGCTATAAGCCCACAAGTATCGAAGACCATGCATATGATTGAACTCTCTGTGAGGTAGCCTGAAGTAAATTGATATCTTTGAAATATCGAGCCTTGAATATTCTAGCAAACAGAGAAGTAGAATGTCGAAGCAATCTCCAGGCCTGACTCGCAAGCATAGCATCATTGAACAAATCTAAATTTTGAAATCCCACCCCACCCGATTTCTTTTGATGTTGAAGTCGTACCCATGATAACCAAGAAATACCAGTAACCTCATGTGCCTTTTGCCACCAAAACTTGGAGATGTAACTTGTAATCTTCTTAGTGACCGTTAATGGAATCTTGAAACAGGACATCGAATATATAGGCATTGCAAGCGCAACCAATTTAATGAGGACTTCCTTGCCCACCTGTGAGAGATACCTTGAACTCTAGGTAGAGATTCGTTTTTTGACGCGATCCTCAAGAAAAGCAAATAAATCTACTTTCCTCCGTCCAAAACAATCCGGCAAGCCGAGGTATTTCCCACCTCCACCTTGAGACAATATGCCCAGGATCACCTTTAAACGAGTTTGAAGAAAACCAAGGACCCAAGATCCAAACGCGATAAGTGATATTGATTGATTAATCAGTTGATCGGAGAAAGCCTCGTAAGTTTGAAAAACTTTCTTGAGTGTCCAACAATTTCGTGCATTGGCCCGAAAAAAGAATAGTGAATCATCGGCAAATAAAAGATGGGTTAGTGATGGAACATGATTCCCAATTTTAGTGCCAGAATAACGACCCGAACTAGCTTATTTTGAGATCATATGGCTTAACATATCAGCACAACGAATAAATAAATACAAAGACAATGGGTCTCCTTGACGAAGTCCCCTCTCCGGTGCAAAATAGCCAATGGGAGCGCCATTAATCAGAACCGAATATTTAACAGTAGTAATTGTTTCCATAATCCACCCAATCCAAACATCAGAGAACCCAAAATCTTGGAGTGTCAAACGAAGAAATCCCCATTCTACACGATCATAAGCCTTTGAAATATCGGTCTTGATAGCCATATAAGATTTTGAAACCCGGTTACGTGCTTGTAACGAATGAAATAATTCATTGGCAAGCAAGATGTTGTCTGTGATAGCTCGAGAGGGGATGAATGCAGCTTGATTTTCAGGGATGATATCATCGAGAATTACCTTCAACCGATTAACTAAACATTTCAAAATAATCTTGTATAATACGTTGCACAAACCGATCGGACGATAATCAGAGAAAGTACATGGCGATTTCAGTTTAGGAATCAGGCAGAGGAAGGTATCATTGACTGAAGGTCTAATTGTTGATGTGTTAAAAAAACATTGAACTTCAACAATGACATTAGACGCTATCTCACTCCAACTTGATTGGAAAAATCGGGCTGTAAATCCATCTGGACCCGACGCCTTATCCGCTCCAAGTTTGTTGTACATTTAATATCAAGAATATGGTGACAAGAAATATAAGTCATACCCAGAAAACACGGAGTTTGTGGCAATTGTGTATGATGGGCTTAAACATGTCAGGAGAAATGTTAGCATAACTGAAGTTTAGGGAGGTAAGATTGGCGCAAACGGGATAGATGGCTGGAAGGTACTCATGCATTAACTCCCTGAATCCGGACAGACAATCTACAGATTTACAAGCATGGAATGCAGCTGCATAATCCAGTTCTTGCTCAGTCTGAGGTTCATTATCGTGGTTGAATGAACCAGTACCAAGACTCGTGATCTGTGGAGCTCCAAGTAGTAGGCGATGCACCTCCTCAATGGAAACAAACCTGTTCAGCCTAAGTTTCTTCAAGAAAGGTGACCTACCAACTAGACCCTCCAATGCTTTAAAATTGTTAGGAGCTTCCACACAGTCAAAAGATAAAGATTCCAGACTAGTAACATCATCGAAAAAACAAGAAATAAAATCCACTTCATCTTCTGTGACCTCGGATTCGATCAGATCAAGCACTTTCAGCTTTCTGAAACAAAAATAACATTCATGAGCTTGTAGTACTAAAACTATACAGATATCAAAGCATGACTTACCTGCAATTGTTGGCAACAATAGCGATGCCACTAGTCCCAAATCCTTCACAACAAACCAAGATAAACTCCTTAAATCCAGGAAAAGACCGAGCAAGAAGAGTCAAATCATCAACGGTAACAAACATACGCTACAGATCAACCTTCTCAAGCCAAGGATAAGCCTTAGCCATAGTAGAAACCCAAGGTTTAAAGTTAGCTCCCCAATCAGGAGGCATGAGATTGAAATCAGCAAATCTAGGTTTTCCTTTAAGCACCAGAGACCTAACTCTCTTGAAACGCTAAGTTAACCTCGACGGAGAAAGCGCGTAACAGTTTCTGCTGAAAACCTCGGATCGGGTCACAGCTGCTACTCGCCACCATGATTTACAGACCAACGAAGTGGCGTTACAGTCACATCTTGAATCGTGGAACTAAAGAACGTTCTCGAGAACGTTTTCAAGAACATGGTCAGGGAGAGTCTGCGAAGTCACGGAGATGCAGTTCCAGGATTTGTTGGGCGTGGAAGAAGACGAAGAACAAGGGTTAGACCTTAGATCCGATTGTTCTTCATCATCGTCTTCAGATATTTCTGTGTGATCTTGTGACATAGAGAGGTATTGTTGCTTTCTTTGGATTCAGATTGTGAGAGAAAACTCCACTCTCTCTCACCACTTCGTCTCCATTATTTGAGGCTTATTTTCTCTCTTTCTTTGTCTTTTTAAATTATTCAAATAATAATATCTCTCTGTTTACTAAAATGTAAACTTTTTTTTTTACTTTGCTCTGCTTTCTACTCTCAATCAATGTTTACACATTTTTTCCTCTTGTCTTTTCAATAAAAATGGATATATACATTTATATAACTTTTTCCCACAAATAATTGTTTTATTAATTAGAATACATTACAGCCGATACAACCATTGAGAGTTAATCAAATAATGAAAATACATAGGATTAGTAGCATAAGAGGAAGTAGCCAAAGCACGTGCAACAGAATTTGCTTCTCTTTTAAAGAAAGCTACAGAATAATTATTATCTAAATGGAGCAGAGCCAATATATCCATACACACATTCTGAATCGAAAAAATGACCTTTTGTCTTTTAAAGCTTAAATAAGATTGAGACAATCACTTTCAAAAATAACATTCTGATCTTGAATGCTTTGAATATCGGTGATAGCATATAAGAAAGTTCTTGCCTCTGTATCTAGTGGAGACGCCACACATCCCAGGTTGCATACACGTCAGAGTAAAGGTTGGCCAAAGCTGTTACGGAGAACCCAACTTGCAAAAGAATGCGAGTGGGAAGATAAGAAAGAGGCATCTATATTACATTTATAATACCCAGCGTGTGGGGCCTCTCAATGTCCACAATGTGAAGTCTCCAAAGGCAACTTAGATGGGGAAGCTCTGTTAATAGATTCCAACCATTGAGTAGCATCAATAATAGCTTAAGTAACTATCCACCAAGGGGAAAGTAATTGTTGGGAAAATGTAAGCAGATTTCGAGTTTTCCATAACCGCCATAATACATAGAACGAGATCAATTTTTTAGCAGGAGAAACAGTTAGTGAAGATTGTAACGGAATTAACGTTGAAAATTGATATCAAAATTGTTAGAAGGATTTTTGAAAGCCTGTTAGAGGACCATCAAGAAGACGCCAAACTCTTTGAGAAAAGTGACACCTAAAGAATAAATGATTAATGCATTGAATATGATCACCACATCATACACAATAGGGATCACTATGTAGATGACGAGTCCGGAAGTACGTCTGATATCATCCTCAAAAGGAAGTGTTTAATTTTTGGCATGAGTTTCAAATTCCAGATATGACGCTTATGAGATATATTTCCAGGTGGAAAAAAGTTTTGAAGTGTTATATTACCAGAAAAGGCAAGACCATATCCCGTCCATACCGTATATTCACCATGAGAAGAATGAAACCACTATGGATAGTCATCATGAACTGTAGCAGAGAGAAACATTTTCCGGACAGCAATTTAATCTCTTGGTGACAACATAGAATTTAATGCCATTGGATTCCATTTACGAGAACCACTAGAATGAAAAATAAGATCTGAAATCAGAATTGGTGCTTGTACATCTCTTGATTGATGAATGAAGTCTGCCGGTCGTGGATACGGGTCATTGATCCAATTGTCTTTGTAAACCTCTATAGTAGTCCCAGATCCTACATTCCAAATAGTACCACGTTTGATAAGCTGTAACCGCACAAGTATCGAAGACCATGCATATGATTGAACTCTCTATGAGGTAGCCTGAAGTAAATTGATATCTTTGAAATATCGAGCCTTGAATATTCTAGCAAACAGAGAAGTAAAATGTCAAAGCAGTCTCCAGGCCTGACTCGCAAGCATAGCATCATTGAACAAATCTAAATTTTGAAATCCCACCCCACCCGATTTCTTTTGATGTTGAAGTCGTACCCATGATAACCAAGAAATACCAGTAACCTCATGTGCCTTTTGCCACCAAAACTTGGAGATACAACTTGTAATCTTCATAGAGACTGTTAATGGAATCTTGAATCAGGACATCGAATATATAGGCATTGCAAGCACAACTAATTTAATGAGGACTTCCTTGCCCACCTGTGAGAGATACCTTGAACTCTAGGTAGAGATTCGTTTTTTGACGCGATCCTCAAGAAAAGAAAATAAATCTACTTTCCTCCGTTCAAAAAAATCCGGAAAGCCAAGGTATTTCCCACCTTCACCTTGAGACGATATTCCCAGGATCACTTTTAAACGAGTTTGAAGAAAACCAGGGACCCGAGACTTAAACGTGATAAGTGATTTTGATTGATTAATCAGTTGATCGGAGAAAGCCTCGTAAGTTTGAAAAACTTTCTTGAGTGTCCAACAATTTCGTGCATTGTCCCGAAAAAAGAATAGTGAATCATCGGAAAATAAAAGATGGGTTAGTGATGGAACATGATTCCTAATTTTAGTGCCAGACAAACGACCCGAACTAGCTTATTTTGAGATCATATGGCTGAACATATCAGCACAACGAATAAATAAATACAAAGACAATGGGTCTCTTTGACGAAGTCCCCTCTCCGGTGCAAAATAGCCAATGGGAGCCCCATTAATCAGAACCGAATATTTAACAGTAGTAATTGTTTCCATAATCCACCCAATCCAAAATCAGAGAACCCAAAATCTTGGAGTGTCGAACGAAGAAATCTCCATTCTACACGGTTATAAGCCTTTGAAATATCGGTCTTGATAGCCATATAAGATTTTGAAACCCAGTTACATGCTTGTAACGAATGAAATAATTCATTGGCGAGTAAGATATTGTCTGTGATAGCTCGAGAGGGGATGAATGCAGCTTGATTTTTCAGAGATGATATCATCGAGAATTACCTTCAACCGATTAACTAAACATTTCAAAATAATCTTGTATAATACGTTGCACAAACCGATCGGACGATAATCAGAGAAAGTACGTGGCGATTTCAGTTTAGGAATCAGGCAGAAGAAGGTATCATTGACTGAAGGTCTCATTGTTGATGTGTTAAAAAAACGTTGAACTTCAGAAATGACATCTGACGCTATCTCACTCCAACTTGATTGGAAAAATCGGGCTGTAAATCCATCTGGACCCGGCGCCTTATCCGCTCCAATAGAACTGCTGTAAAAATTTATGAATTTCTAAGAGATTGTGTCAACTGTGAATTCATAGCAGACAAAATTCAAGGTGCAAAGGAGCTTAAAAATATGTAGCATCGGGTGAAGAGGTAGATGTATAAATAGATTTATAAAAGGACACCGCATGAGATCCGACTTGTGAAGCCCCTCTATATATATGGTTTTGAGAATCAGATATTTGATGAATATGGTTAACAGAAACTCGTGTTTTGGTAACAGCATGAAAGAAATTGGTATTTTGATCCCCAGCTTTTAATCAATTGTTACGACTCACTTGTTGCCAATATATCGCCTCATTTTTATAAGCCATAACCAAGGAAGCTTGTAGGTCTTTAATGACATCATAATCTAGGAAAGGTACATTGACTTTCAATATCACGTTTGAGTTGTTGTATCTTCAGAGTTGTGTTAAGCTTAGAAATACGTCCAAACTGAATCAAGGAAGTCATGACATCGTTGAAGGAACTACATATAGACTAGTTATGTGATCGTTTGGATTTTTTCCATCCATCTTGAACATAACGTAAAAAATTCTCCTTGGTGATAAGTCTTTTATCAAACTTAAAACGTGATTGTCTAGTAGATTGAGAAGAACCCACATGAACTACTAACAGTCGATGATCTGATTGATACAATGAGAGAAAGGTAGTAAACGAATCAGGAAAATTGGTAACCCATTGTACATTTGCTGCAGCTCGATCTAAACATCCCTGGATGGTATAACGAGAACGTTTACCAAGCCAACTGAATTTATTTCCACGATAAGTTCTTTTAAATTACAAGCATCATAAAATTGCCGGAAATCTCTGAAAGTACTAGCATCACGAATTGGACCGCCTATTTTCTCAGAGTTACTGAGTATTTCATTAAAATCACCTAATAACAAGTGAGTTTCTTGTAAGACTAGTACGAGTGAGTCTCTCCCATAGATGATTTCTAAAAGTACGATTGGGATGACCATAGACACAAGACAAATAAAAGGCTATAGAAGCCGATTCCACATAGATGTCAATTAAACGTTCACTAGAGTACATTGTGGTAACTGAAATAGAAGACTTAAAAAACAAAGCTAAATCCCTAGAAAAACCAGAAACAAGAATACAAATAACTTGAGAGAAACCTAAAGAAGAAACTAAATCCCTAACTTTATCAGACAAAGCTAAAGTCTCAATTAAAAAGAAGATGTCGGGTTGTACTTCCGGCAAATCCTCCTAGAATGTGTCAGCAGCCTAGACAGGCTCTGACAGTTCCATGATGCAATCTTCATGGAAACAATGGCGGTACCCCCCCCCGCGCCTCCGTCAAATCTTTTACCTGAAGAACCAGGTGCTGCAGAATCCTCAAGTTGAATCTTTTTGTTTGGGATTTGAGACGTATCACCATCATCATGATTGCTTTCCTCACCAGAATCCGAGTCCGAGCGTTTACGCTTTGCAACTTTTGTGCCAGGAGGGCGAGTGTCCATTAGAGAAGATGGATCAGACAAGATAGTAGTAGAGCCAGAAGGACCCGAGGCATACTTCTCCGAGAGAAATTGAAGCTGTTTCATGGAAAGAGCAGAGACAATCAAACCAGGAATAGGAATATGAGGAAGAACCTGGTCAGAGTCAGTGTCAATTGTGGGAGCAGGCAGAGCCAACAAACCATTTGAGGGAGGATCTTGGTCAGGATCAAAACCATCATTATCATCATCGTTATCAGAAGGTGGTGGTGGTGACATCACATGAGCACCCACATACAGATCACAATCCTTTTTGTCATGACTTAATAGGCCACAAAGGGTGCAAAAGTTCCTTAGACGTTCATACTTTAATGTTAAGACGACATTAACATCATCTCCAAAACTGGTAGTTACGCTGAAAACGGAGAGGGTTATCAACATTCCAGTGAACCGTACCTCGTATATAGTCAATACGAGTAAAATGTCATCAAAATCAATGTCAACCACAGGTGCCAATATATCACCAATGATATTAATTATCTGATGAGTAAGGAATTAAGTAGGAATTCCTCGTATTTGAACCCGGAAAGGGATGAGTTTCTCGGTGTCTGGTGGAAGGTTTGGAGCCCATTGATGTAGCCAACATCCAATCCGCAAATGACCATGGGGATCGTCGGAGGACCAGATTCAATGTCTCCTGTGAGCGAAAGAGAAACTGAACTCTTGACCCATCCATCAATCGACCATGGGTAAAGCCTTCAACTCCCCAAAGTTTTGGCAATTGATTAATGAGCGCACACAATGGTTGACGACGGAGGTTAACCGGTATCACAACAAGCAAAAATTGATTTGCCAAAACGGCTTCAAGGTAGACTTCAGAAGCCATTGAAATTGGTGCATCATCGATTTCAAGTGTGATGTTTTGCATTTAAGACCACAGAATATCAGCCATTATGAAATTTGGAAAGAGATCGTGGACAAAAAATATGAAACAAAGAAAATAATCCAAGGAGGTTTAAAAGGGTGAGAACTCCGAAAAACATGGGATTGGTGGATCGTGGGTTTTCCAGTAACTGAAACATAACTGAAAGAGATTTCAAATTCGAAAATTGAAACTACGATCAGACAGGAACACTCAAAACGAGCGAACAGAACACGATCTACGATCGCGAAGAAAATCGCCTTCAGGCGGTTACTGTTTGCCATTTTTTCTTCTCTCAAAATTTATAACACGTAAAAATATTATATTTAAAAATTATTATGAATAATAAACAATTGAAAAATAAATATTTATATAAATATCATCATTTCATTTTTTAATTTCTTAATTCTATCAAATATACATGTTTAAAACTATTAATGTCAAGAATATAATCATTAATAAATTCAAATATCATAATATAATATAATTTATGGGAAAATATCACTGGATAACGGAGGTTACACGTAATATTAATTTTGCTTCGCCTACGCATAGCCACCCCTTCTCTCTTCGGTCAATATACAATATATGCGGTAATACCCCTACTTTATGGACAGTCCACCTATGACAACTAGCTTCATTTTTTCAAAGAATAATAATTGACGAAATTTTTTAAATTTCAATAACCGCCTCATTTTTCTCTTTATACCAATAATGGCAAAAAAGCTAAAATCGTTCATTAACTTCCTACATGTCTCAACTGCAACTCTTTAATTCACTCTTAAATCTCTTCCATAAGACAAAATAACAATAATTTCACCACTAAATAACATTTTCGGCTTCTAAAAAAAGGTTCATACTTTCTTTAAAGGATCTACACACTCGGGAAACAAGAACTATGAAGATCGATTTGAAGTTCTTCCAAAACGGTATATCTCTCTTCAATCTTTCAAGAACTTCAATTTCCCCTTATAAACCCATTCTCTTCGACATTTATTAATAAAAAAACTTCCAAAATTGTTTTCATCTTGCTGATTTAGGTCAAACATCCCCCCAATTTAGGCGAATGCATTTTTATTTCGTAGAATCAAAGCATAATATTCAAATTAATTGATTCCTAAATTGTGTTCATTTCATTGCATGCCTTTGTAATGTTATTTTTTCTTTCCCGAATATCTATAAACCAGTCCTTCTTTGATAGGGTTATTGTTCATATTTCCTATCAAAATTTGCATTGTCATCTGTTTTACAAATGTTCTTAAGCTGGTGTATCGACTACTTACATATCATACCTTTACTTTTTTGTACACTCGAATTTTGATACACAATTGTAAACATGCTTTATTGTATGTTATAGGTACACAATGGGTGAGGATAGTACCTAGGAACTGCCTCGCTGTTTATTCGAATTAAATTTCGAACCAGAGGGAGGAGCAAGGGTTAACAAATACTTCAACATGCGAGCAATACAACATATAAAGCAAGCACTAGACGAAGAACATTTATAATTGTTCATGAATTCTCAATTAAATCTTGTAATGCATATGGAAAATCATCAATTTTCCCTCGTCTTTCTCGACTTCCTACTATCATGCCAGTTGGTGACTGCAAAAGCGAATGAATAGTGGTGACTTTTCATAGGGAAGCCTATACTGTATGGCATTAAGGAATTTTCTATCGTCATGGGATTAAATTGCAAACAGGAGACTGAGGCTAAGAAGAGAAGAAGATCTCATAAACAAAAAAGGAAAGATAAAAGCAAATGATAGAGTTGATATTATGTGGAAAAGACTTTTTGACGGAGAACCAAAATTGACTACTTCGTGGATACACAGAAAACTTGTAGGAGGGAAGAAATACAAAGACCCATAAAGGAGGCTTAGACTAGCGCTGCTACTTCTAGGTGATGGCATCTTGTGCCCATATCAAACCACACATTAATCACTAGGGAAGGGGTGGAGATGCTAGAGGATATTGATGACTTTCTCACATACCCTTGGGGAAGGGATTTATTTTACTTAACAGTTG
Organism: Iberis pinnata; assembly: GCA_900406425.1. Taxonomy (NCBI): domain Eukaryota; kingdom Viridiplantae; phylum Streptophyta; class Magnoliopsida; order Brassicales; family Brassicaceae; genus Iberis; species Iberis pinnata. Next base: position 21,213 of record OVBE01000359.1, read on the forward strand.
ATAGCACAAAGTCGAAGGATCCATTTTGTTTCACTCAACCTACGACTGCAATCCAAGGGTTTTCACATGCAATGATTCTCGTTATCGTAACTTGTTGTTCTCCAATCATACAAAATGTGGTGCTCTAATCAATGATGGAAAGAAATGCAACAGTTGAGGAGGTTGTGCAATTTCTAGCTCCGATGAGTCTCCATCTTCAGAACAAGACCTTCATATCTCTCGACCTACTTGGACAAGTAAGTTTTCCCATTTCTTATATATATACTACCTACTACTTCTCCTCAAGTAGTCTGACTAACATATACTACTTCTTTCCTTTCATCTGCCTAATCAAATGAAATGCAGGTCGATCACCATCCATTGAGATCACCTCACCGTTCCCCTGAAAACATCTTCAGGCTGCATGATGACGCTGACAACATCATTGAAAGCATTGGTCACGAGAATCCGGCTGTTGATCACCTTCAAGAACACAATCTTCTCAGATCTGTCTCCATGCAACCTAACCAACACTTTGAACAACCAATAAGAGATGAGGCTGTAGGACAAGTCAATCCTCCTTCTCAAATTGATGAATCTAGCATGCGCAATTCTGAACAAAGTGAAATTGAATAGATGTCGATCTTACAGGTAACAAACCATTTTCCTCAAATGCTTACTCACATGTAGTCAGTATACTACTTAGAAAAAATTATGCAATCTATTAATTTTTCTTTAACATGTTCTATTTGTAGTCAAATGATGCAACGCCGGCAGCGTCTCAAACTGAAAAGGCTATAAACATCTTAGAGTCCCTTAGAGGCTTTGATGCTCCCTCCTTCTTACTTGGTTTGAGCCAACCACAAGTTGCTGGAAAAAAAGAAACATATCACTTATGTAATAGGAAAATATTGTAACCGTAAATGGTTCTGAACGTACTCCAATTACTTACTCTATTGTAGGTAGTTAGTATACCAAGTCCTCGTTTTAAATTTCTTTCCATTTACAAGTACTTGATTTAGGAGACATTGATGCTATGTCATTCTCGCTCGGTTTGACCCAACCAATAGTTCCTGAAACACATACAAAAACATATCACACGGGTAATTAAAAATATTGTTTCCTTATATGCTTCTTAGTGTTCTACAACTGGCTTGTCTTTGGTTGGTAGTTAGTATACCTATTCATCATTTAACATATGTTCCCATTGACTCGTACCTGATTTAGGAAAGTTTTCCATAAATGACCCGCCTCCGGACCAAGTAAGACTCCTTAGACTGGCGTTGGTAACCCTTCCATTGTTGAGATTCAACCTCCATCATTCTTGCTGAATATATCACAACCTCAATTATCGGTACATATGGACATTGAACCACCAGATACCAAACAGAATATGCAGGCTATAACTTCAGCAACTTTACATCCATTCCATGCAACCACAACGATTGGAGGAGATGGTAATGGGGAACCAATGGATAAGGTAAAAAATCTTATATAAACACTATTTCAAAAAACCTTCACCCTCTATGAACTGCTACACTTAACTGAATCAGACATATTAGGTTTTCCCAATTTCCTATGTCCAAAGCGCAAACGAAGATGATTTTTTACAGTTATGGATGGTGGACCAAGCAGATTGCGTAAAAGGGGGAAGGCCGAGAAACGTAAACCGAGTCCCCAAAAGGAGGCTGTTAAAAAAATTCACAGACTGAGGGCGAACCCTGACTGGTTCGTGCCACCTCTCAAAAATAAGGGAAAAAGAAATAAAAAAGAAAGGCTATGCACGAATCGGACAACGATGTTCTAGAAGCAGTTGAGGATGACGATGAGTTGAATATGTCTCTCTCGCCTCTCATACTTGAATTCAGAGCGTTTGATGACCCACCCAAGCAAAAATGTGACATGTTTGAAAAAGTGATTCAAATTTCTCAGTACCAATTTTTACATTCGTTAAACTTCAACCTCAAATTTTGAGGAGATTTAGATTTTTTTTTAGGTACATATTTATGCAGGCTTCACAAAGTTGGTGAGAACCTAATGTTAGAAAACACGGGTTTGGAGTCTGTTTCAACCAATTGAAATCTGGCAAGAAAATGTAACTTTCCTGACTGAATTTTGTGTAGTCCATTTATTTCAATTGTTGTATTGCATACATTTCTTAGTATACTACTTATTTTGTCAATGTGTTTTTGTCTCACTATCAGATACTCGATGTTGTTGTCCATTTAATATAGAGCAGGCGAGGCCGGATACCCAATTGCACATACGAATTTGTTCAAACAAGTTGGGTTCTTGAGATGTGAAGGCTATGGGCATCTTTCCAGCAAATTGCTGAAAAAAACAAGTTCCGCTTCTCATCAACTTCAGCGTTGCCTATGTCAAAGCGGAAAAACTAGTTCTCCCTCATTTAGAAGATGTAATGCGCTATCCCGATTCAAACACACGTTGGGGTAAACATGTTATAAAATTTAATGACCGGTCGATATAAGTGCTTGATTGTAACCCAAACAAACTTCAAGATGAGCAGGTCGAAGACGGGCTGAAGTTTCTCTCGATACTCTTACCTTTCTTTCTAAAAAGGCATGGACTTGAGGTTCAGTGCAAGGACTATAGTTTGGACCCATTTCAAGTGAATAGAAGTGAAGTAGATTTACTTGTTCAAGACGAAGGTGCATGTTTTGTGCAATCTTTGTTTTACCTCTCAATAACATTGATGCTTAATATTGACTATTTCGTTCGTAGTTCTATATGGAGTAGCAGTTGTTGTTCTGATGGAACAACATGCTCTGGACCACATTGACGAATACACTTTCCTCGGGAAACAGTATCTTAAGGTTGAAGCAAAGAACTACGGGATGAAAGCATTTAACACCCTTCCACGTTCTAAACCATATGCAATCCTTCCATAAACAAGATCTTCCACCATCTCCTCTAGACTTAACTTGTTCTTTATTTAATTAAGTATTTGGACAAACATTTGTTTTCTGCCTCGACAATTACAACTTTTTTTAGGTCTAAATTTTTGTATAGATTTCCCATATATTGCCTTCTAGCTTAAGTAGTCAAATTATTCCCCTGGTTAATTTACTGATGTTAAGGGAAAAACAACATAGTAGGTTAGGATTAGATAACTACATATTTATATCAATATTACAAAAGTCCAATTACATAGGTTAAGTTATTAGAGACATGAAGTCTGACTTCAATTTGTGATGATTATCATACACCAAAAGTTATACCGACAACCGAAAAGATAAAATGAGTACTTACGCGATGCTACTACTTGTTCCTCGGAGACCACCCCAAAAAAAATTATTCGTCTCCCCAAAAATAAGTTCTCGCATCCTGTATTGGGTTTCGACATCTTGATTTGTTGTGTCCATTTTTATTTCAGTGGCTGCAACGCTTACGCTTATCAACATGTTCATAAGAAAACAAAGATTTGTGTTCAAATACACATTTTATTTCCGCAACCATAACTATATCAATTATTTTCTAGTTACCTTCACCTATCCACGAGACAAAATGCAAACTTTTCTTGGCCTACCAGAAGGTCGCCTCACTTTTGGGGGAAACAAATCAACTCCACCATTTGAGGAGGACCCGGTTAGAGAATCCCCTTCGACAGACGGGATTGGATAAATGTTCGCTTCATACGAATAAGCCCAAAAATATTTGTAATACTCGCTCTTAACCATCGGTTCAGTTGCCATGTCTACATTAACTGCAGCTGCTAAGGCATGTTTTCAAGGAATTCCAATAGTTTGAAATTCATTGCAACTACAACTCCCTATTTAAACGTTAACCAAAAAACACACAACTTCTTTGCTCGACACTTGGTACTGTGTTATGAAAATAGATTTCACATTCCTTCTTTATAACTTTTCTGTACCCTCTTCATAACCTGTGGTGTAAGGCATCCACCATCTTCATTTGGTTTAGCTTTCTCGCGCCTGATTTCAAACCAAGACATGATTTGGCTCCGGATGTATTCCAACATTGTTACTAACAGATACTCTCTAGATTTTTCAAGGACGTTATTCCACGACTCTGCGATGTTGTAGCGTTTTTCCTCAAAGTGGCATCGGGTCCAGTGTGGGAAACCTATCACCCGTTACCATAAAAGGATTTGTATAGAATGAGGAAAACAACAACAAAAAGTAGCCAGTATATCGATATCCAGTAGGTACGCCAGACAAGCAGGGTTCATGGTTTGTATATCAAAACATTTCTTGTTGAATTGTTCGATTGTGTATGTCCTCGCAGCTTTCATCATTAGATACCCCATGTTTTTGGACTCAAAATTAGCTCGAACATTCTTATACAGATGAACAGAGCAACAAGCATGTCTGGCATTAGTGTACACCTACGAAGTAAACAAGTTATCAATGGCCAATATATTGACTATAGATTACATCTTTTGTGGTTGCATAGGAAATCTTAAGAATACCTTGTTTAATCCAGCATATATGCTTTTGTGCTGGTCTGATATTATTACCAAATCTTTAGTGTCACATACAAACGTTTTCAAACACTTGAAAAACCATCCCCAAGAATCGTCATTTTTGCTATCCACCATTCCATAGGATAAAGGGAAAACTTGAAAATTTGCGTCCTGACAGACCGTTGTAAGGAGATTGCCCCCATACCTAGCCTTCGAAGATGTTCCGTCAACAAAAAATACGTCGCTCATATACTTGAATCCTTTCACAGAGGCTCCTAGTTCTATGAAATTGTACTTAAACCTTTTACTCCCATAAGTTTTTGTTTCAAATTCCATGAAACATTTACTTCTTCCACCTGTATGCTCGAGCAATACCATATAATTTGGCAAGATAGCATAACTTCCAGAGACATACCCTAATGTTCTATCCATTGCAACCTCTCTTGCTCGTCGTGCCTTCCAGTAAGACACATTCACCTGATACTCATCAAACATGATTTTCCTTAATCTTGATGGATCCAAACTGCACTTTCAAGTAATGCTTTGCCATGAGCTGTGCAATCACTTGAGTTGTAGCTAATTTATGGTATTTGCATCGCTCATTGATCGGAAAACAATGGGTCACTGTCACTTGTCTTATCTGAAAATTGTATGTGCTATCAATTTTTGTTGCGTATATGCGCCATGGGAAAATGTAAGATGTGCACTTCAACACCATAAAATGAGGGGCTTATCGTGTTATCTTAAAGTTAAACTTTTGGTTTATATCATAGATGGCAATTTTGATCTTGCAATCCTCCTTGTTTTTGAACACTCTCCCAACAAATACGTTGTCTCCCTCATAATCTAGGTCGAAGAGAACTCTACCCACTCCTGCAAAAAAATAATGTACAAAAATTTTAAAATGGATAGTTCGTCTATCCACATTATGTAACTACTCATACATAACTGTCAGCTAAACAGTGCAAGGTTAGACAAAAGATGTTGGGCTGTTAATTATCCTCATGCACCCAGCGTATAACCACCTCGTGAAAACTGTCTTTCGTTACGTCATCCGACTCATTCTCACTTGTTTTAGATGAGCTTTCGAACAATCTCCTTGCAATAAAGTTATTTTTAAAACCAATTGTAATCGCCTTTTGCAAACCATCAATGTTCCTTCTAACCATTTCTTGTGACAAAGGTAACATTCTGCTCTCGACATTTGGGGGATCCAAATGTGAGGCTTCATTCTCTGGATTCATTGGTTCTTACCTCTTCCATTGATAATTTGCAAAACTCTCGGTAGTATTGTTGATATTGGCAAAATAGACAACGCACGATATCCAGTAGTCAGTTTACCAGTTTCCCCAATATTATTACGGTCAACATCCTTTGTTTCGTTTGTTATGTCGAGTGTTTGATTAGGTGTGAATGATTAAGAAGTGTCCTCTTCTTCTTCTAACTTGGAAGGTGTCAATGCAAAATATGATAAACATTGCTACTAAAATTGTTATACCCTTCGTCACTGATTGTATCATCCTCGTTTGCAGACATCTCATAGTTTGGATATGATCGAACAAACAATAAGTATTCCTTACTGGTTCCTCGGGTTTAATTGTAACAAAGAGATAGACTTCTTTAATTTCCCGTCGCTTATGCACAAACACTTCTACATCATTTTCGTCTCTTATGTACTGAGGGTCAAATTTAGTACCTTCCCCTACAATCATCCACTCTGGATATTGATATGACATACTCATATTCATAAACAACCCCATAAAAAAATTATCCTAGCAACCAGATTGACTAGGTATGAATATGACATGCCAAGATATATCCTTATCTCTTTTCTTTCCTGATTAGGTGAAGGTGTGAACGACCATTTTCCACTAACTGTTTTATCCCAATTTCCCAACACAACTTTGACTACGTCTTGACTACTCATCTGAAAAAGGCAATGAAAAATAAGTCGGTTTAGCAGTACTTCGCCTATTTTGCTTTATGGTTTCCTATGTATAGTTCTTTGTTTTGGTATACTTTTGTAGGGTTTAGTTTTGATATTGTAGGGTTAACCTCAAAGTATTTAGGGTTTACGTTTTAGTGTTTAGGGTTTAGTTGTGTTTTTTGTTTTTAGGTTTTAGTGTTTAGGGTTTCATTTTCAAGTTTTAGGGTATATTTTTCAAGGTTTAGGATATAGTGTTAAATGTTTAGGGTATAGTTTAATTTCCCGCCACATATGCACAATCACTTCTACATCAAGCTCGTCTCTGAAGTACTAAGGGTCAAATTCAATACCTTCCCCCACAATCATCCCCTCTGGATACTCATATGATATACTCATATTCACAAATGACCCTCCAAAAATGATTGTCCTAGCAACCAAATTGACTAGGTTTGAATATGACATGCCAAGATATATCCTTATCTCTTTTCTTTCCTGATTGGGCGAAGGTGTGAACGACCATTTTCCACTGATTGTTTTATCCCAATTTCCCAACACAACTCTGACTACGTCTTGACTACTCATATGAAAAAGACAATGAAAAATAAGTCAGTTTAATAGTACTTCGCCTATTTTGCTTTCTGGTTTACTATGTATAGTTTTTGTTTTTGTATACTTTTGTAGGGTTAGCTCAAAAGTATTTAGGGTTTACTTTTTAGTTTTTTGGGTTTAGTTGTGTTTTTTGTTTTAAGGTTTTAGTGTTTAGGGTTTCATTTTCTAGTTTTCAAGTATATTTTTCAAGGTTTAGGGTATAATGTTGAATGTTTAGGGTATAGTTTATAGTTTTTTTGTTTATTTTACAATGTTTTGGGTTTATTTTACAAGGTTTAGGGTATAGTTATGAAGGATTAGAGTATAACTTTCAAGGTTTACGTTATAGTTTTCAATGATTAGGGTATAGTTTTCATGTATTAGGGTATAATTTTCAAGGATTAGGGTTTATTTTTCAAGGATTATGATTTAGTTTTCAAGGATTAGGGTATATTTTTCATAGATTAGGCGATACTTATGAGCTTTTTGTTTAGTTTCAGTATATTAGTTACAGTTTTGCGTAGTCGGTTTATTTTTTTCTCTACTCTGAGATTAATAGATTATTTCCAAAATAATACTACTTCAATTCTTTCCTGTCACGGAGATGGGCGTGTTGCTTCAAAATAACTAAACATTTATCTTCCAAATATAAAAATGGTAACGAGGAAAAAATGGGAATATAATTTCATTTATAGTTTCTGTAACCAAACAAAAAATTACGAAAAATCTTAACATTCTTCTTACTTTCGCAGAACTGTAAATAAGCAACAATAAAAATCGGCTTAAATACAGATATGACCTCATCTCATCATAAAATTTTAAATCACTTCATAGATTGTCAAAAGAAGGAGGAAATAAAAGTGAATACATTTCAAAAATTTAGAAAAACAAAAAATTTTTAGCTCCTCCATAATTGGAGTCTGACTAATGACGGAAAGTAAACTGGTTACTTACTACTATTAATCTTCTTGGATTGTTCCCTCATCAGAGATGGACATTTAGGGGGGAAATTCAAATTCATTAATTCTAGTTTGGTTAGGTGACACGGTTGAAAGATGGACGGGACGTCCATAGCTGGATATCGCCGCCTGACGTCATGAAGCAGCTCTAAGAGATTTTCTGCTGCATTTCACAGCACGTGAGGAGGGGTAAAACTGGCATATCAGATAAGTGTAATATTATAATTATATGGTCAACTTGCTAATTTCTTCATTTTGAACTATTTTTTTTTATTATATGTGCAATTAGCCCTAATTTATAATCGAGCTAATCAAATTAATTGATTCAAACATTTCCTCAAAACGAACTTAAAAACACTGAGAGAAATTACCCAAAGGAGAAATAGACAAACTCTCTTTTTGTACATCAACAATTTTCTTCTAGTTTTTTCAGTGCAGCTCCTCCTCTGCTGGCGATCGGTTTCACTGCCAACGCTAAGCGGCCACACTTCTCTTCTTTTTTTCTTTTCTGTCCCTTTTCTCAGATTCAACACCTTTGTGTGGTTTTTTCCTATGTCGGTTTCTTTTTATGTGGTTTTCCTAGCAGATGATTCCATATCGTCTTGCATGGCCTTTATCCTTCACCACTTTGCTACTCTTGGGCATGCATTGTGCTTTCATTTCTCTATTTTCTTGGAGATCCAGCGGTGATGTCTATGTATTGGGAGTCAAAGTGGGTATGTCAATTCTGGAGTTATCAGGTTATGGCGGATGCGGCGGTTGCTCCAGATGTTGGGTTTGACTTCGCAAAGGGTGATGTTCTGTTGGCCTGGTCTTTATCGGAAGTGTTTCTAACTGTGTGATTTCTTGGTTGTTGTTGCTGGTGAAGCTTTGTGGAATCCGATTAACGGGACTCGATTTGTCTTGGAGGAAGGTAATTGGCGGCAGGTGGAATTCCACTACTCCTATGGCACATTTCACTTTGTTGAAGCTTTGGATTGGGCTTTTCTCAAATTTTATGGAAACACAATTCTCTTTTGGATCATGCCCTTCTTTTTCTCTGTAGAGTTTGTACTACCTTGGCATTGAAGTGAGACACAAAAAACAATAGAATCTTCATCACTCAAGAAAGGTATGCTAAGGAGGTACTTAAGAAATTCAAGATGTATGACTCGAATCTAGTTAGCACACCAATGGAACGTGGAACAAAATTGTCAAGAAAATGAAGAATGAGAGAGTGCCTATCCAACACTCTTTGAGAGCTTGGTTGGAAGTCTATATTATCTAACATGCACAAGATCTAACATTTTATATGCAGTTGGAGTGTGAGTTGATGCTAAGGAGGTACTTAAGAAATTCAAGATGGATTACTCGAATCTAGTTAGCACACCAATGGAATGTGAAGCGAAATTGTCAAAACATGAAGAAGGAGAGATTTCATATCCAACACTCTTTGAGAGCTTGGTTGGAAATATATATTATTGAACATGCACAAGACCTAACATTTTATATGAACTTGGAGTTGTGAGTTGATACATGGAACATCTAACGATAACTCATTTAACAACAAAAACAAAAATTCTTCACTATATCAAAGAGAAGTTTGCTTGGAGTAGTAAAGTTTATGGGGGGTGTTGAAAATTAAATTTGATTTTCAGTCAATTTTAATTATTGGATCATTGATCCAATATTAGCAAGTTGGGCCAAATCCAAAACTTATTCATTCTATGGACATTTCTACATTTATCTTCCACCTTTTAATAATAAATTTTTGATACTTAACACAATTATCTTGATATTTGTAATATTTTATATATATTATGGCGGAATTCTCTAAATTTAGGATTATAATATTATGAATATTTTATATTTTGGAGGCTGTAAGTACCTTCGTTATTTCTCATTGTCATCAAGAAATCATACGAACTTGTTCTCCATATAATAATCTCTTTTTTTCCAAAATTATTCTTTTTCTCTCAAATTTCTAAGTACAATGTCCATTACTTCAAAATACTTCATTCCAACAACAAGATCTCATAACCCATTTTCCCTTCTTAAACAATAGAAAAATTTGCTATATGAACACTTTTATGTTATGTAATTTGAAAAGTAGGTGCCTTTTAATTCCAGGAAGTTAACTTAAACATCACACATTTTAGTAAAAATGACCAGAACCATACAATTTTTTTTTATTACTATGATTTTTTAAATGACCAGCATGTCGTTATATTACGTTGTGAAAAATGTATGTACATGAATATCATTCGCCACATAGGAATTCATTGACGTGTATTAATGAACGCAACCGTGAAGCGCTCTTTACTACGATATAGTTGAGTTATGGTTACGTTGCAGCTGAGTTAAAAAAACTCGACTGAATTATGAGAAATTGGATGACTTACAGACATAAGCCAGCCGCTCATGACAGCTAATTTACGTAAACATGCATGATTTATATGTTAAAGGATGACTTACGGTCATAAGTCAACCAAAGTGACGGCTTACTCTATATAAATCTGGGTGATTTATGTAACAATGGCTGACTTACGCACTCAAGTTATAGTTGACTTATACTTCGGCGGGATGAGTTGTCAAAAATTTGACTAATTTTTAGTTATGAAATGGCTGAGTTATGTTACGCCGACTTATTTAATGATCATCGGCTGACTGAGTTATTAAATGAACGGCTGACTTATTGGATGTTTATACGGTTGAGCTACCTATACCCAGCCGTAAATAGATGGATTAATTACTAGAATTAGATTTACCTTGCGACTGATTTACATTGTATTTCATGGCTGATTTATTTTGACTGAGTTATGTGTTCGTATCGCGGCTGACTTACCTTTTTGCCATGTCATCATCCATATCATCAATTCTTATTTGTCTTGTTGTTACAACTTACCGATTATTCTTGAGTAATAATTTTTTCCATCTATCTTCTTCATCTTATTCTTTATTTTTCTTTGAGAGCTTTTGGATCAGGTACTTATTGTTTTCAGTAACTGGGTTAAGAAAAGTAGATATGTATCAACGTCTACAATAGAGGATGTAGAGTTTTGCATATAGATGGGAAAACAATACGTGAAGTAGAAAATTTGATATTAGATGATTACAGATTGAATGAGTCGAGGCAATATATTGAACTAAGCTACATGTTCTCAAATATAGCTTTGAAAAAAATGTCGCATGATACTCCACCAGTTTATGCCTCTAATACTCGACAGTTGCAAGGTTTTGTAAGCTTATGGAAAATTGAACATATATGTCTCTGTGTGGAGATTACGGAGAAAAAGATGGCAAAGGTAGTCCAAATGACAGAGCAAGAGAGAAGAGTAAGATGTTATATTGTTTTAGCTCAGAAAGAGAATGCTCAGACATTGAATCTATTTACGATGATAACAGTGGGGGTTATGATGGTTTTCGTGTGAGGACAAAGACAATGAGTGCTATAGTAAAGTGGAAGGAGTAAAACAGGAAGTAGGCAGAGAAGATGAAGTGTGGACAGATTCCATATTGGAAATCACATAAGACGCTGCAATATACAAGGGAAATCGATGAGGGAACACATGAGATTGGGTTTGATAACTTGCCTTCTTAAGAACATTTTGGGACTGTACAAAGGAAAAGATGTTTTTCGTCTGGTGAAGAAAGAGACAAGATGTTTTAGAATGCCTGATTTTAATATGATTTTCGAGGAGATTCAAGCGATTAATCCTAAACTTCATAGCTACCTCGAAAGAGATGATGACTGACTATGGGCGTGTGTCCATTTCACGGGTGAAAGGTACAATTTTATGACTACGAACATAGAAAAATCAATGAATAGAGCACAATCAAATGCTAGAGGTCTTAACATTATTCAACTTTTAGAATCGAAGCAGGATATGATGACCAGATGGTTTGTTGAATGGAGAGAGGATTCTATATCGCAGCCAACCACGCACTGTGGTATCGGGAAACTACTACAAGTAAGTCAACTGTCACAATTAATAAGTCAGTCGTCATAGTTCATATATCTCCCGTATAAAAACATAATTAAGTCTTATCGTTTTTATTTTGTATTGATAATTAATAATAGGGTCGCGTCGCCAAACTTTTTACGGTACAATTAATTGATACTGATTGCACTGAACTTAAATATGGACAGTCTTTGCATGTTGTTAACTTGACTGAAAGAACTTACACATGCAAGCGTTTCCAACATGAGAAATTACAATGTGTGCACGCAATCATTGCTGCCGAGTTTAGGAAATTTTTGCGTATGTCCCTGTGCAGTAATTACTATTACAACGCTTAGTTGGTTAACGCATACGCTGAAGCGGTTATGTCGTTTGATTCAGCACATCAAATTCCAAAAAAACATGGCTAAACAAGCGTGCATGCCCCCGTTTATTCGTCAACAACCAGGAAGACCTAAAGAAGGATGAAATCTGGGTTAGAAGTTGCAATTGAAAAAAACGTCCAAAGAAAGACACATGTTCTCGTTGTAGAAATAGTGGGCATAATGTGAAAACATGTCCGATGTAAACTGATTTATGGATTTGAATGTTGTTGTGATACGAATGAGTTCTAGTTAAATGATGATTGAGTTCTGGTTAAATGATGGCTGAGTTTTGGTTTATATATGGCTGAGTTACTATTTACGAATGAGTTACAGATTAGAGTTATTTTTATACGGCTGAGTTCTGGTTTAACAATAGTTGAGTTTTGATTTTAATAAAGTTGAGTTACTTTTGATGGCTAATTACCAATTTGAATGCTTTAGTTACGTTAGATATTTTGAATGTTAATCGAAGAGTCATGATTTTTTGTATTCCCGCCTGTTCAATTTTTTCTTACCTCGGTAATGTAATAAGGCATCACAACCTCGTATTATGACATAATAGATGTGTAATATGATATAGTAGACATCATATAGGGTTTGACCTTGGTATCATAATATCACATCACAGCTGCGTCAAAATAAAACATTTGCCTTGGTTATAAAAATTTATCGATATTACTGCTTAGTCGTATTATACATTGTTAATATATGAAACGTCTGAGCTATTTTTATCATTCAGCTAGGTTAATATTATTGTCTTAGACAATAATAAACGATACGACTAAGTTATTCTTAATGAATATGTGAGTTATGAAATTTAAAATGAACGTTACAACTGAGTTATCTTACTAAAGGTTGGGTTTTCCTTTGTGTATGTATGAGTTATGTTTTTTTACTTTACGACTGAGTTATTCTAACTATACGAATGAGCCATGTTTACTTTATGGGTGAAGTATCTTCATGGTAAGAATTTATGACTGATTTATGTTTGATTATGGTTGAGTTATGGATTTTAATGTTTGTGTTACGAGTAAGTAATAACAATTATGATTATGAACATAAATACTGAGTTATTGTTACAACACATGACTACTGTAAGAAGTAAAAAAAGTAATAACTCGGTTGTAAAAGTTGATGGGATTGAGTTTGAAGATTACCGAGATACTGTTATATTGAATCAGAAAAAGATTGTGACATTTAACTTTAAACCTTACATGTTCAAGTCAGGTAAACTTGTAAGTGTTTTAAAAAACTTACAAGTTGACTTGACTTGAACTTGTACGTTTAAATTCTCAAGTCACAACTTACAGCAGGGTAACTAGGTTTTAAATCTAAAATTTAAAAAACTTGGATTCAATTATGTAATTACAGGGATGGAAATAATAGAGTCTATCAAGATACACATATGCAACAGCAATGGAAGGCTGAGTTATCAAGAGTAGGATAATGAGATTGAGTCTAAAGATTACTCAGATACTGCTTTATTGAATCAGAAGAAGATTGTGACATTAGACTTTAAACCTTACATACTTACTACAGGAAAACTTGTCAGTGTTCTAAACGATCAAATTTTTTAAACACGGACAAGTTTTCTTGTGGTAGCATGTATCATGTATAAATCTAATATCACAATCTTTTTCTGATTCAATATAGCAATATTTGAGTAATCTTCTGACTCAATCTCATTATCCTACTATGCATATACAACAACAATGGAATGACTCAAGACTTTTCAAGGTTACGGGTGAGTCACATCCGCACCAAAGAAAAATGTTGGACGGTGAGTAACATCGGGCCAAATCAACAGTGGGAGAGTAGGTACCCCTTTGGAGGTTGCATAGGAAAAACATGATGGAAGCGGATTAAATGCGTACTATTTGGGAGCAAAATCGAAATCGAAGGAGATATATTGTATGCGTACTGTTTGTGAGGAATATCGAAAGCGTAAGAGAGAAATGGGAAGAGAAGAGAGAAAACCCTTAAAGAGATTGTAAATTTGAGAGCAAATAAAGAGAGAAACAGAGAAATAAATATAGAGAGAATCATCGCGTCAAAGTCAATATTTAAAATATAAATCAAAGAGTTACGATTTTTTGTATTCCCGCCTCTTCGTATTACACGTCTAATATATAGAAACATAAAACATCACGATTTATATTTCTCTTAAAATTTGAATTATGGATCTTAAAATAATCGTTAGAGTTGAGTTCTTTCATTATACGGCTAGGATACAAATACATAAAGGTTAAGTTAAAGACTACTTTAAAACTATTCTATAGATAAATAAATACTGAGTTATTCTTACCTCGGGTAACGTAATATGAAATCACTACAAGCCTTGTAATATCACATTATAGTTGCATAATAAGACATCATAGCTGCGACTGAGAGAGAGAAAATCGTTGCCTCATAGATGCGTAATATGACATCATCTAGGATTTGATCTCGGTAACATAATATCCTATCATAGCTATGTAGTAAGATATCATTTGCATCGGTCATAAAAATTTCTCGATATTATATGGCTGAGTTATGTTTAGACAGCTAATATATGAAAGAGATAAGGTTTTGTTTATCATTCGGCTGGATTATTATTATTATCTTAGACAGTAATAAACGATAAAAATAAGTTATTTTTAATGAATGACTGAGTTATAAAATTTCAAATGAACGTTACGGCTGAGTTACATCAAGTTAATTATTGTTACTAAAAGCTGGGGTTTTTTCTTGTTTATTTTACGATGTAGTTATTTTTCCTATACGACTGAGTTATGTTAACGGCTGGGTTATGTTTACTTACGACAAAGTTATCTCTGTGGTTATAATTTATGGATGAGTTCTGTTTCAATACTGCAGAGTTACTGATTTTAATGTTTGTGTTACGAGTGAGTAGTAACAATAATTATTATGAATTATATAAACGCTAAGTTATTATTACATTACATGACTACTGCAAGAAGTAAATATGAGGCTATATTTAGTTGATCCAGATGTACATAACTAATTACAGTTGGTACTTAAATTAGCAGTAGGATAATGAGATTAAATCTGAAGATTACTCATATACTGATTTATTGAATTAGAACAATGGATTTTGACTTAAGACTATAAACTTTACATGCTCACTTTAGGTTACTTGTAAGTGTTATAAAAAATCAAGTTGTTTAGACACTTACATGTTGACTTGAAGTGAACATGTAAGGTTATAGTCTTAAGTCGAAATCTGTTGTTCTAGTTCAACAAAGCAGTATCTAAGTAATCTTTAGACTCAATCTCATCACCTTTTCAAGGAAAAAGTTGTTTATAACACTTACAAGTTAACCTTAGTTTACATGATAACAAATAAAAAAAAAGATAGATGAACAAAAACTGTATTTCATCCCCCGCCCATTTATGAGCTTCTGAGTTCCTCTTTTCGATTTCCTTCATGTGGTACTCTACTAACGCCAACTATCAATAGATACTTCTTTAGTAGCCACAAAGTCAAGGGGGAAATAGTTGTTGGTTGCATCTACACCTGAAGCAATCATCTACTCTGTATGTAGAATGCAAGAAGCACCTTCGACAAAACAATCTGGTGCCCCTTTTTTGGTTGCATAGGATAAACAGGAAAATATTACATTCATCAGTTGGAGATTTCGTGCCCCTTTGGTTGTTGCATAGGATAAGAAGGAGGGAAGCGGATTGCATGCGTACTGTTTGTGAGTAAAATCAAAATCGGAATAGATAGATTGCATGCGTACTATTTGTGATAGAAAGAGTGATTGTGCATTTGTGAACAAAATAAGAGAGAAATGGAGAGAAAGAGAGAGCGAAGCGTCACTTCAAAGAATATTTATTTTTAATAGTATAAATCGAATTGTCATGATTTTTTTGTATTCTCGCCTCTTCAATTTTTGTACCTCGGTAAAGTTATAAGAATGTGCATAATGTTAAAACTTTTCCAATGTAAAACAGATTTATGGGTTTAATTTTTTTGTGATAAGACTGAGTTCAAGTTTAATTATGGCTGAGTTTTGGGTTTATATACAGTTGTTACTCTTTACAAATGATTTACGACTTTGAATTATTGTATACGGCTGACTTATAGTTTCACTAAGGCTGACTTATGAGTTACTTTTGACGGCTGAATTACAAATTTGAATGTTAGATTTTTCGTATTCACGCTTCTTCAATTTAAGTATTAATCGAAGAGTCACGATTTTTCTTATTCCCGCCTCTTCAATTTTTTAACCTCGGTAACGTAATAAGATACATAAAGGCTATCATCTAGGGTTTGACCTCGGTATCATAGTATCACATCATACTTATGACTGAAATATATTTACTCTACGACTGAGTTATATTTACTTCATGGCTAAGTTAGGTTTACTTTACGAAAATATTGAAATAGATTTTGGCTGAAAATGTTATTGAGTGAATTTGTTATATGGCTGAGTACTGGTTTAACTATGGCTGAGTATTGTTAGTTACGGTTGAGTTAAAAATTTAATGTTTGTGTTACGAGTGAGTAATAACATTTATTATTATGTGATCCGAATGTAAATAACTAAACTACATCTAGTACTTAAATAAGCAGTAGGATAATGAGATTGATTCTGAAGATTACACATATACTACTTTATTGAATCAGAACAAGATTGAGACATTAGACTTTAAACCTTACAAGCTCACTACAAGTCAAATTTAAGTGTACAGAAAACCTAATTATTTAGAACTGAGTCACTATTTTTCTAATCTAACAGAGACAATCAACATATGCATATACATCATCAATGGGAAGACTCAAGTCTTCTCTTGATTTGAAAACATACGTAACCTTGAATCTATAGCTACCATTCGGAGCGACATTGAATATGATAGTACATAGCAAGCCGTCTTTGGTGCCCCTTTGGTGGTTGCATAGGATAAGCATGTAATATTACATTCAATAGTTGGAGATTTAATGCCTCTTTGGTGGTCGCATAGGATAAGCAGGAGGGAAGCATAAGTCTCGTGCCCAGAAGAATTTCGTTATGATGGATATCTCTCGCATGCGTAGTGTTTGTGAGCATAATCGAAATCGAAAGAGAAAAATAAGAGAGAGATTGTGAATTTATGGGGAAAGTACGAGAGAAACAGAGAAATAAATAGAGAGAGAGACTACTTTAAATTACGAAAAAATCTAAGACGCCTAATATATGGAAACATGAAATGTCTCGATTTAAATATATATATTTACAGTTGAGTTATGGAACTTAAAATAATCGTTATGATTGAGTTGTTTTTCAATGTAAGGCTGGTTTACAGATACACAAAGGTTGAGTTAAAGGCTACTTTAAAGACTACTGTTTAGATACATAAATGCTTATTTATTCCTAACTCAGTAACGTAATAAGACATCATTACACGCCTTGTAATATCTCATCGTAGCTGAGAAATAAGATATCACAGCCGCGACAAAGAGACATATCAACCGTATCCCAAATGTAAAATCACATCATTGTTGCGTAGTAAGACATCATTAGCCTCAAATATAAAAAAATTCGATATTAGAGCTCAGTCGTAATTTACACGGCTAATATATGTAAAGGTTGAGTTATTGTTTACCATTCGGCTAGGTTATTCTTAGTTTCTTAAAAAGTAATAAACGAACTTTACAGCTAGGTAATCTTACTAAAGGATTGATTTTTCTTTGTGGATGTTTGAGTTATGTTTTTTTACTGTACGACTGAGTTGTGTTTACTTTATGAATAAGTTATCTCCTGGTAACTTTAAGAGTTCGTGATAAATTAATGAGATTGTGAATTCTTAATAGTTAATACAAAAATAAAAATTAAAACAACTTATTATAAATTAATTACACGGAAAATAATATCAAGACAACATTCCACTTGAATTTTAAAAGACCGAAACGAAAAAACTTCAACCGGACAATCAAGAAACATACAGACCACCAGCAAACTGTTTGAAGACCACATAAATCTCGTCACCATATTTCATCAATAGCTGAAAATGAAATTAAAAATAAAACAATATTAATTCAGGATATAATGGATTTTAAAAAAATTATTAAATAGAAAAGCGAGTGACATAATCGAACGAGGAGTTCCTGTAAGACTGAGTCTCTTGTTGTCATAGAGGAAGTGAACCATGTCATAATCTACATTTTCCTTTTTACAATTCATATTCATTAATTTCTCAAACGTGTATGAACACTCATCACGAATTCATATTGGTTTCCCTATTTCACATAATTTACACCATCAATAAAAGAAAAAAGAAATATTAAATATTAAATTTTTTATTTTGTATGAGCTAATGTTGATTAGAAAGAGATAAGAACATACCTCTTCATTCCCGACTCTGAGAGTAATTTTGTTCGTGTAAATTGTTTCAGGAGATGGATATCTTGTTGACACACGAGAAGACGATGTCTTCACCGAGGAGCTAGCCATTGAAAAGAGGGAGAGAGATAGAGAATTTTGAAAAATATAAAGAGACCCAAATATAGTTTTGATGTTATTAAAGTGAGAGTCGATATAAAACGTACTCCCTATGTTTTTCTTTAATTTAATTTTGATTGTGCAATGAAAATTTCAAAACACATTTAATGAGAAAACACTTGTTAAAATTGGTTATTTTCGAAGTTAATATGATCAAAATCAATAAATCAGTTTAAAAATTAACATTTAATATAACATGAGTGAGTATCAAAAAGAAAATAAGATAAATATAATCATTTTGATAATATAAAAACATAAGGAATTTCAGTTTAAATTTAGCATATTTTATATATAAATATTAAATAAATGATATGGCTAAGTTAATCTTACATGTATATCTGAGTTATCAAATTTAAAACAAACGTTATAGCTGAGTTATCTTACTAACCGGCTGAGTTTTACTTTGTTAATGTATGAGTTATGTTCTTAACTTTACGACTGAGTTATGTTTACTTTACGACTGAGTTATTTTTGTGATTATTTGTTTCTTGAGTGATTACGGTAATTTAGAAAAGACTTACTTGCATAAAAAGAAAGTAAAAATATAACCAAAGAAAAAATCTTGTTCAACTTAATAATTACAGGGTTGGAAATAGTTATTGTCTTCATCACCCCATTGCATACTTTACGGTCCACCTTCTTGCATATACCTCGTACTGAGACTTATCCCTCCCGTACATCTCACCAATCTCTGCCACCAGAGAATCTTCAAGATTGGGATCAACCAACAACGCAACAATGGAGCCCAAAACCTTGTCAGTGGAGAAACATTGATCAATCAATGAAGAAACATTGACTAATTACGCTTATACAAACATTAAAAGAAAGTTTTCATACATGGGACATGGTAAAGGCAGGACACCAACCGCCTCTCAAGAGATACATGTCAACGGCTCCATTGCTGTTGATGTTTGGATGATACACCTTCGTCTTGAAACCCACCTATACATATCAAGTAATCGTGCACATAAGTAAGAAAGCATATACTTAATTTAAGAAAAACAAGAACGAAACTTTGGTGGCTAGAAAGGGTAAGTAGGAGGGAAGCAGATGGTAATGCAGAAGAGTCTGTCTTCATATGGAGTATCGGCTGCTCCCATTATGAAACCTTCCCAGTTGTACATGTTGTCTTCCACTAGATCTATAAGAGATGAAATTTTAGTTTTGTGTATTTGTTAGACAATAAATGTATTGAATAGCATGATAGACTAACTGACTAAGCAGTGTGAGGGAGGATCAAGACTCAAACTCTTCAACTCCGACTTAATCCTTCGAAGCGCCATCTGCAATAGAGAGGTTGTGAATTTGTGAGCAACTATATAGAGAAACGAAGAAATAAATAGAGAGACATGGAGTGAGAGAGAAACGTTGTGATCTTTCAAAGAGTCACTATTCGGGGAAGAGTCACGATTTTATGCTTACACGCAAAATAAATGGGTGTATGTCTGCCTCTTCGTATTACACACCTAATAAAGAATGAGTTATTCTTTCCTTGGAAACATAAAAAAGGCTGAGTTCTTCCGACTACGGTAACGTAATAAGGGTTAAGTTATTCTGACCTCGTTAACATAATAAAGGCTAAGTAATTCTTATCTCGAAAACGTAATAATGGTTGAGTTATTTTTTTCTCGTAAACGTAATAAGGGATGAGTTATTTGTCTTTTCAAAATTATATTAGAAATGAAATCTTATGGGCTAACTGTTAATCTTTAGTCTGGATCATGTACTAACTCACGTTTAGGTTTATTCTATATGAAATTCTGTATATTTTTCCAATGGTCTCAACGTCTAATCTTCTATTTCTTTTCTCTCGATAAATCTCCTTTCGATTTCATATTTTTTTGCTATGATGGCAGACACGTATACGATCATTAGTAGTAGTGAGCCGGATCATAATTTACCCGTTATACATGTTGATCTCCTACTTGATATTGCTAAATGGTTTCCTCCAAAGATGACAACAGGTGAATCTATATTATTACCTTCAGTAAAGATTATAAGAGGAACTACCATAAATATCATCGGTTTTGATCAAGCTACTACGGATTATAAAATCATTTCGATGACGTTGAGGATTAGTGGTTTGGATGATACTGTTGTCATACACCAAGTATTGACCATGAAGAGTTTAAACCTTGCTTGGATATTAATCGATTGTTCTTTTCTCTTTCATGTTACGGACAATTACAACATCTATGTTGGCATGTATATATGTTTTTTGTGGTATACAATCTCCGCATCACATATTTTGTGTTATTGCTTTTAATTTGAAGACAAACACTTTTATTTACATCAATACGACTGCTGGTATGGACTACGATAATTTATATATAATATTTGATTATAAGGGTAGAGCGGCTTTTATGTCTTCTTGTGGGATACCTACTGGAGAAACCATCGAATTTTGGATTTTGGAGAACGAGCACAAATATGAGTGGACAAGACATATTCGTATTTTGCCATCATTGGAATTCAATTGTCATGGATAATGGATTGTGTATTATTGGCATTACCCGTTACGGTGATCTTGTGTTGTCACAATTTTCCGTAATGCTTCTCAACCCTTTGAAGTAATGTTCTACGATTTCAATTCAGGATTGCTTGACCGGTTTGAGATCCAAGGTTTTCAAATCACGAGAGATTTTCAAATTCAGAATTTTCTTAATTATTACGAGTATGTTGGGTTGTTATCTACTCTATAAAGTTATATTGTAATATGCTTATTCGGTACAATGAAAATTTTTGAATATTATATGCATTTCATAAACATCTGATTAAATTATGGTTGGGTTATGTTTGAATACGATTGAGTTCTATTTATTTTACGACTGAGTTATGTGTTCTACTTGTCGACTGATTTATGATTTACTTTACAACTGAGTTATCTTTTTCTTGAGTGATTAAGGTACTTGGAATATACTTGCTTGCAGATAAAGAAAACTAAAAAATGAAATCCTTTCAAATTAGTTAATTACATGGATGAAAATAACAGTCTTCATCAACCTGTTGCATACTCCAGAGTCCAACTCCTTTCATTAGCTTCGTACTGAGACCGATTCCTCTTGTACAACTCAGCAATATCTGCCACTAGAGGATGATCTAAATTGGGATCAACCGTCAACGCAACAATGAAGGACAACACCTAATTAGTCAAGAAAATTGATCAATCAGTTAAGAAACATTGATTAATAACGTTTATACAGACATCAAAACAAGTATTCATACATCGGACGTTTTAAAGGCAGGAAAATATTTGGTGCCTCTCAGCATATCCATGTCAATGGAGCCATTGTTTTTGATGTTTGGATGATACACCTTAGTCTTGAAAGATAACTACACATAACAAGCAATCGTACACATGAGCAAGCAAGATGATCACTTAATTTGCATAAAATAAGAACAAACATTTGGTGATTGCAGCGGATAGTCATGAAGGAAGAATATGGTAAGTAAGAAGAGTCCGCCTTCATACAGAGTACCAGCTGCTCCCATTATGAGTCCTTCCCAGTGGAAAATGTCGTCTTCCATTGGACCTATAAGAGATGAAATTTCAGGTTTGTGTATCTGTTAGACTATAAATGTATTTAAGCAAATGATAGAACTAACCGGCGTTGCAGTGTGAGGGAGGATTACGATTCAAACTCTTCAACTCCAACTCAACCTTTTGTATGGCCATCTGCAAAAGACATAGCAAAAACAGAACAATATATGATCAAAACGGAAAAATAAACAATAGTGAGAAAAAATGAAAGATCGATACTGATACATACTGTTTTTGAGCAAAATCGTTATGTGGGAAGATAGAAAGGGGAAAAAATTAACAGAGAAACAGAGAAATAAGTAGAGAGACAGGGAGAGAGAAAGAAACGTGGCAATTTTTTGAGGAGTCACGATTTGTCGTATTACATGCCTAATATATTGGTTATTCTTAAGGGGTGAGCTATTCTTAACTCGATAACGTAATAAAGGTTGAGTTATTCTTACCTAGGAAATGTAATAAGGATTGAGTTATTCTTAAGTCAGGAACGTAATAAGAGCTGAGTTATTCTAACCTCGGTAACTACAATCGAACCAAAATTTTTTTAAAACCCTTCATTATTTATTAACTTAAAAATTTTGACTGACAAAACGTCAATCAAACCCCTATTTGTGTATAGTTTAGGAACTTATACACGAAAACCCTACTCGAGGTACAATTTAGTGACAAAACATATTAATTTGACCCCTGTAACGTAATAAGATGTTATAAAAATTTCTCGACATTAGTGTAATACTAAGAGGCGGTAATACTTATCCTTATTTTACATGACTAATATCTGAGTTATTATGTTTTCAAAATCAATAGGTAATGTGTTTTCTTAATATGTGTGAAAAATCTGGAAACATTTAATATCTAAGTTATCTTAATAAATGATTGGATTTTTATGTTTATGTCTGAGTTATGTTGTACACAATACGACTGAGTTCTATTTTTACTACACGATTGGGTTATTTTTTTACTATATGACTAAGTTATGTTTACCATACGACTGAGTGGTTGTTACTTTACCATTGTGTTATGACAGAGCTAAGGTTTAATATTTAGGGTTTATTGTTTGGGGTTAATGATTTTGGATTAGGGTTAATGATTTGGGGTTTAGGGTTTACTAAGAAATATAAAAAAGTTAGTTAGACTCTTCATGAGTTATTTAGATTATATTGTATATGATTTATTTCATGAGTTAAACTCTCAGCTTATATCTACATGTAAGATTCAAAGTAATTGTAAGAAAACATACACCTCAATAGTGTTATCAATTTTTCAATTAATAAAGTGGACACATACATTTGACTATTAGTTAACCAAAAATTTTAGTGACTTTGAGTGACTTTAAACGAAAACCCCATTCAAAACCAAAATTTAAAATCATCATTTGCCTCATAATATCACATCAGCTTCAAAGATACATCATAGCCGCGTTTGACATGGGTAACGTAATAAGACATCATTTCACCCGTAATATCACATCATAGCCGCGTAAGAAGACATCATAGTTGCATTTGACCTCGGTAATGTTATAAGAAATCATTTACCTCGGTTATAAAAATTTCTCGATATTAGTGTATACAAAGATGCGAGAATATTTAACCGAATTTACTCGGAAAAGTTATCTTACTAAACGGCTGGGCTTTTTTGTGCATGTATGAGTTATAATTTTACTATACGTCGGAGTTATATTTATTTTACGGATGAATTATCTTTATTTTACGACTGAGTTATCTTACTAAACGACAGGTTTTTTGTGCATGTCTGAGTTATTTTTTTACTATACGACTGAGTTTTGTTCATTATATGGTTGAGTTAGGTTTGTTATACTGTTGAGTTCTTTTA
Organism: Iberis pinnata; assembly: GCA_900406425.1. Lineage (NCBI taxonomy): Eukaryota > Viridiplantae > Streptophyta > Magnoliopsida > Brassicales > Brassicaceae > Iberis > Iberis pinnata. The sequence goes on from OVBE01000359.1 coordinate 45,272, forward strand.
CTGAACAGCCGGTTATTTTGGTGCATGTCAAAATTACGCTTTTTTACTTTAAGACTGAGTATGTTCATTTTATGGTTGAATTATGTTTGTTATATGAATGGGTTATATAAACTTAATAAACTTAAAATACGTGATGTACAAACTCAAAATCCATAATTATTAGATCCAACACCTCAAACATATTTACTAGTTCAAGCTAAACTCTTGTTAACATCCACTCCGGCTTCTCGCCGCCAAGCGCCCAAGTCCTCTTCAACATACTCATTTGGGTTCGGTAAATCGTCCTTCCTGCCATATTAAAATATGACGAAACTATTAGATTATGTTTCATATCCCACATGTTGTTTTCCTATACAAAAGGATATAACAAAAGGGTTAGTGTTGTTTTTATATCTATGGAAGGAAACTCAATTGATTCTTAGAACGACTATAAGAAACCACTGCTCCTTATAATGATTGGGAATCGCGGTAAGTTGGCCACGCATGTACCCATCCTTGTTAAAGAATTGGAGTGAACGCCTTCACAAGACCGTATAGAAAATTAAACCACACAATACTAGTATTATCAGGATTAGTATCGGGACCGGGGTTTAGAAAGGGAATGTTTTCCCGATCAGTAGAATTAAAAATGACATTGACACTGCTCAAACGTTCCGGAATAAGGAGGAACAACCGATATATCGAAAATATTTGAATAGATTAGGTTATTCTAAAGAGTATGGTAACAAAAAGAAATAGGGTAAATAGGGTAACTATATATAGAGAGAAATAAGAAGACGAAACGTCGCCAGTGAAAACTTAAAATATAAATAAATAAAAAAATTCCCACCCGAAAAACGGAAACTTCACGATTATGTTACACTTGACGACTGATTTATTCTTCTTTACGGCTGAGTTAAGAATGTTATAATAATTAGAATTTAGTGTTTAGGATTTATTGTTTCCCGCCCAAAAAAACGGAAACGTCACGATTAAGTTAAACTTTATGACTGATTTATTCTTCTTCACGGCTGAGTTAAGATTGTTATAATATTTAGGGTTTAGTGTTTAGGGTTTAGTGTTTAGGGTTTATTGTTTAGGGTTGAATATTTGTGGTTTATAATTTACTAAGAAATATATAGAAGTGAGTTAGACTCATAATGAATTATTTAGATTATATTGTATATTAATTGTCAACATACATCTCAATAACATTATCAATTCTCATTCAATAATGTGGATACATACATTTAATTAATATTCACTTAGGATTGAAAAGATGATCTTTATTAACATATTTTATATTATTAACATTAAACCCTAAACCTTAAACCCTATAATATTCTAGTAATTTTCTCATATAAAAAGTGAGTTAAGACTCTTAATGAATTATTTATAGTACAATTTATATGATTTACTTTAGAGTGATTTAGTAAAAGAGATGTATTTTTATTTCAAATAGGGGGAATGAGTGTATACATTGACTTAATTTGTGATTTTGGTGTTTTTTGGTAACCAACAATAATTATTGTCGATTATAATCCTGCAACATTAATATATAAAAAGTAATATTTTTTAAATTAAAAAAGAATAAGATTTGCCTTTTAAATTAAATAGGAAATCATGCGCCAACAAATTTAAGAAAGTCATATTTGTCTCATTATTACAATATACATTTTTTTCATTAGCCAATAAGGAAAGAATATTAGGTAAGAGATGATAAATAATCTACGTGCGTTCATATGAACACAAACAAATTCATATGAACATATATATATATATATATATATATATATATTCATATGAATGTATATACAGATAATTGTTCATATGAAATTGACTTGTTCATGTTTAAGTTTTTGGCAAGAGTAGTAGACTTGAATATTAGTACGAAAATAAATTTGATTGAAACTTAATACCTTGTGAATCATTTTATGTGTGTTCACATGAACACAAATATATTCATATGAATATGAATCAATTTACGTGTGTTCACATGAACACATCTGTGTTCATATGAATATGAATCCTGATTATTGGTCATATGAATCCGTGTTCTAATCCTTCAACATTAATATGAATCCATGTTTAAATTAAGAAAATAAGATTTACCTTTTTTTAATTAAATAGGAAATCATGCGCCAACAACTTTAGAAAAGTCATATTTGTCTCATTATTACAATATACATTATATATAAATTGTGTTGAAATAAATAAGGAGGATATGATTGTAATTGTATTAGACAAAATACATTAATCACCAATGGATTTCAAACACACCTCTTTCTCAAATTAGGCAACTAAATAGTGACTAATTTTACAATTAATTCTTTACTTTATAGAGTTAGACTCTCATTCCTGAATCTACATGTAAGGTATAAAGTAATAGTAATGCAAAATACATCTCAATAGCATTATTATGTCTCATTCAATAAAGTGGATACATACATTCAATAAAGAGGATCTATTAACACATTTTATAGCATTATCAATTCTCAACTTGTAAATTCAACACAGTGGATTAACACATTTGATTAATGTTGAATTTGGATTGAAAAGAAGGTCTTTATTAACACATTTGATTAATATTCACTTAGGATTGAAAAAAGTTCTGTATTAACATATTTTATATTTTGGATTTTCCTCTTGAATACCCTAGACATGCTATGTTCCCGTTGTAATTTTGTTTCAAATTGTTCCCATGATAACTTTATTTGAAATTTATTTCCAATTGTAACTCAGCCGCTATAGAAAATAACTCAGCCAAATCATAATATATATAACCCAACTACAATATAAATCAAACTCAACCACAACATAAATCACCCGCAATCGAATCAAACTCAGTCGCAATAGAAATCAAACCCAGTCGTAGCAGAAATCAAACTCGGTCGTAACATAAATCAAACTCAATTGCATCATATATCAAACTTACTTGGTATAGGATTTGATTAATATTAACTTAATACTACAAAGAGAATCTTTATCAACACATTTTATATTATTTATTTTTTTAATGTTTGAGGTCTGGCTACTTAACGGTTAGCTTAGCTTTACCACAAAGTTAAGTTATACAATCATTTGATAAGTATGACTGAGTTACAAGACAAATACTAGTATTCACTATGGATGTGCTTCATATTCTCATCCGTCATCAATACATATTTATATCCTCCACATTCAAGAGGTCTGCTGCCATCCTCATACGTATACCTTGAATACTTCCATCATTTATGCCATTAAAACTACTCCAAACACTAGAAATTCGACAAACTTCGGAGAATACACCACACAATCACCGACCTGTTTGTTTTGCAGAATGTAGTCACATTTCCTCTTTCGGCACGAAATTGTTTCCACTTAGTTCGTCGTACTTCTTGTGGAACAAACTAGTGAATTATCAATGAGATCATGTGCATTAGCAGTCTAAATGTTTCTAGCACTCTCTTGTCACTTTCGAGTGTTACTTGTCCAATGATTGTGTCGTAGACATCAATATTCTCCTTCAGTAGATCAGCGTGATACACCATCCAATGATTGCCCCCAACATTAAGTACTCCATACAAGCGATCCACTTCTTTTATCCACTTCAAGTTTGTTGCTACCTCCTTTGGAAACATGTCGTTTACTATATATCGATAACCATCATGAAACTTGAACATATTGTGATTGATTTTAATATGATTTTGGAACCAAGTATCAACAAACGCAATGCGCTCACACCATAATGGGGTGAGATCTTGCATGGACCTTTGCAAAGATAAATCAGCTGAAAATACAACTAATCCAGCCACAATAGAAACTAACTCGGCCATAACATAATATAAAACTCATATGCAACAATATATATAACTCAACCGCTATAGAAAACAACTCAACCACATCATAATATATAACCCAACCACTATATATATCAAACTTAGCCACAATATAAATGAAAATCATCAGAAACAGAATCAAACTCAATCGCAACGAAAATCAAACTCGGTCGTAACAAAATTAAACTCATCCACAACATAAATCAAACTCATCCGCAACATAATCAAACTCAAGTGCAACAAAAATCAAACTCATCCGCAACAGAATCAAACTCAATTACAACATAAATCAAACTCATTTGCAACATATATCAAAATCAATCGCAACTTAGCAAAAAATTTTATGAGGGCGAGCAATACGATTTCGACAATGAGGATTTCAGAGAAGACGACGAGGGCGATAACTAGGTCACTAAACCTTTTTTTCTTTATTCCGAGTAAAATACTATAGTGTTTAAGAAATTTGAAACATTATATGTAAAATATTTCAGTGACGTGGAATACAGTTTAGTGACGTGGATTTTTTATTTAAAAATTATCCAAATTAGGAAAAAAACTAAGCAAGAGAGTGAATTGTAATTTACAAAGGTTTAAAAAAAACTCTAGTAAATTTTGAAAGATATATACTATTCTAGTCATTTTAGAACACTTCTATGGTATTCTAGTAATTTTCTCTTTAATTCCATTTGTGTTTAAGTACTTTCACCTAATGCAATAACTATGATATCTCTCAATTTAATAATATTTTCAAACTTTTTTCAATAAATACGTTTTAAAGTTAATTCGTTAAACACTTTTGATGGTATATATGAAAATAATAATAAAAATGAGTGGAAAAAAGTAAAGTAAAAACCTACATTACGTGCTCTTTTACAACATCACTGCCATCTTCTTCTCTAAAGCATGAGACGAAGATATTAATCTGGCAAGGAGAATGAAGATTCCAATTGTCAATCTCGACGGATCGCGGCCAGTGAGTTTCTATGGTTGGCTACTATTCCCTCCTACTTGGTATTTCATCACCAATTTCTTGGTTTTTGTTTGTTGATGCTTTTGTATAGGTTTCATTCACTTCTTTGCAACTGTATATATGAGGTTCAGTGAAGTATGTATAGCAACCGATCCTTATGATTTGCTAGACAAATTGCTTCTTCATTTTACCCATTTTGCATGTTCTTCATGGATTTCTAGGTTTATGAGATTTTTGTTTTCTTGGATGTTAGCGGTTTGTGTTTATGGAATTTCTGTGATTCTTTTTTTCCGGGGATTTCTAAATCTTTTAGCCGTTTGACATTTTGGGTTTCAGTTGCTTTTGAATTTCTAAGAATTTGTTCGGTTAGTTTCATTCACAGTTAACGCAATCTCATTCACAGTTAGAATTTCCTTGTAATGATGTGAATAATTTTTATTCACAACTGAAAATTCATAATACGTATCATCAATTTTGGTGCATCTAGCTTCCTCATGCGGATCATCATCACACACAAACACATCTTTACCATTCAGAGACATGATAACCAAAAAATAAGTTGGTTCACTGAATCAAAATCATTCATAATTGTATTTGTTTCATTAACATGAACCACTACTATGCACATCTCACATTCAAGTGAATGTACTTCATGCACATAGTACTTTTACATTGCACACAACATCAATATAATATTACGTATGTATGTGTAGGAGTCAAGAAATGTAATTTTTGTGTGTTTATTTATGTATCATTCAATGTAATAGTCTTTATTACAAAATTCCATATAAAAATGCAATTATATGAGTATTTACTACAATTTCATATCAAAAAGAAAATTACGGACGGTGCACAATTTTCATAATCAATTATGAGGAAAAAAAACATTAAAAAAGTTAGTCAGTAATTTTGAAAAAATGAAAAATATCATAAAAATTAATCACAATATATGAATACATATTTGGTTGATGTGAAACAATTTCACTCACGCGTTCAATTTACTATTCACATAATTTTCATAAAGTGGCTAATATGCTAAAGTACTTTTTTACAAATCTTTGTGATTTTTATTTACCTTCGGTGTGTAGTATTCATGTAGAGTAATGTTATGTTTCCTTAAATGAACATCATTTATTGTTTTAGGCTTTATTACAAATTTTTCATATCAATTAAAAGGCAATTATAGAAATTTTATATTTCCATAATCAATTATAAGGTGAAAAACAATACAAACATATAAAAAACATTATTTTTTATTTTACTAATTGATTAATTCCTAACCGTATTTCTGGTATAAATTTTATTGCCTACGAAAATTACCTAAATCAGTAAGTAGTTTTGATTAATTACCCTATTAGTAATATTGTTTTCAAAAATATTGGTATTCGTACTATAATTGAATGTAACAGTTGAAAAAAGAATTAAAAATCTAAGTGTCACGATGAGTTTGGAAATAATTAAGTGTATTACGGATGACATCATACCCATATACATAAGTTTAGATAGATTCTACCACGTAGAAGATAACGACTACAATGTAAGCAATATATATATATTTTTTTTTATCATCCTGGTATTCGGAGCTTTGGAAGACTCTGACAAAACCCAAAACGTTCGCAACCGTCAAGAATATTCAGGATGACCGCCGAAATTCATCATATGTTAATTAACGGTGGTCGGAATTTAAATACAAGTGGCAGAACTAACAACTGTGAGCCATTTACCACCAGAACTAGAAGCTCTAGTTATAAGAAGTATATTTTATACTACTGTCATATTTTATACTAAATATGTGAATATCATTAAAATGGAAATTTGTAGTGGTTACAAACATTAGAGAAATAGTTGTGGGATGCCAAAAAAAACTTCCCAAAACTGTAAAGTGAATAGTTTACTATTTTCTACTTTCTTAAAGATGTTCTAGCTTTCTCGAAAAGATCATATAACAAATGAATAATTGGTCTCCCGATGTTGATGTTTTTGTGTGTAGGCGATCATTCCTCGCTTGCCTAAGAGAATAGACATGGCATGGCAAACAATTCTACAGAATAGTCTAACTCTTGGTGGTGAAGGGAGCAAGTGTGAAACCCTGAGTAGGTACAACCTAATCTCGCTAGAGCTAGGTGCCAGACGGTGGTCGAGTAGTCGCATCAGAGCAGAAGGTGGTCACGAGTTTCTAGGAGAGAATTTCATAGACAACAATTGGGTTGTTGAGCTTGATATCATTGGATAATGCAATAACGTGTTGGCAGCATGTCAAATGAGAAGATTCAGAAGTTGAAAACATGCTTTGGTAATGGTCCTTTGAGCTAGATGTCTTGTCCATGGTAGGGGTTGGTTCCGATGCCGAATCTCCTCCTAGGTACCTGCACCTGAGTAAATGCCCAAGGTAGAAGAAGGAGGTGGTCTGGATGACAACATAATGTGAGCTGCTTTGGCAACATCCGTTCTAGGTGGCCTGATTCTCTAAGTCCCTCCAACTGAGGCTTGCACGACATAGCTAGTAAGTGGGACGCCTAATTGCTGAGGCCCTCCTTGTTTGAGAACCAATGATCATACCAGAAGCTCGCAGTTATACCCGAACCTACTTTACATCTGATGAACAGTTTACCTAGTCGCCGAAGGCTCAAGAGAGACATCCAAGTGGATGAGCTTGTCGTAACTCTAATATTTCTCTTCAAATTGGAGGGTGGCCATTCAGATATCCCATCTTGAATATTAAAAAGTTGAATTGCAAAAAGTCATGAGACTTAGTAAATATATTGGCCAACGGTTCGTTTGAACGAACATGTATGTATAAGCATCATTAACGCCATAGTAGATAGACTCGATGTCTTTGGTAAATTTGTGAAACACAAAATGACTTGTTATACGAATGACCGCCTAAACACCACAAAAGAAATGGATAAGTATTGATTTTGTGATGTTGAGACTTGAAATCATGTACCATTTTTTGTAACCCACTTTGCTCTCCAATAAGGTTATTGTCATTGCACAGTTCTCAACTCCATCAGAAAAAACAAAAACAATTTGCAACGTAAGTTGCATTTAGAGATTTTTGTGGATATTAGTCTTTCGTGGAGCGTTAAGTTGAATATGAAGGAAATTTCTCATCAAGTTGTGGAAAATTATAAACAACTAGATCCAAGAAACTAAAAAGTAGGGCTGGACAAAAAAACCGATAACCGAATAACCGATTGTAACCGAACCGAAAACTCGGTTACGGTTCGGATTTGGATACCTTCAATTAACCGTTTGGATTTTAATTGTACTATCCACTGGTTAT